>JAGDQP010000463.1:0-69292 GCA_022664845.1 Lepisma saccharinum | reverse complement strand
AAGAAAACAATGAAAGGGGAAAGAAAGAGTAGCAAAGAACAAGAAAGAAAAGAATGAAATATAAAATAAGGGGAGAGAGAAGTAAAGAGAGAAAGGAAAAAAGAAAAGGAAAAGGAATGAGAAGGAGAAAGAGGGAAGAAAGAAAGAAAGAAAGAAAGAAAGAAAGAAAGAAAGAAAGAAAGAAAGAAAGAAAGAAAGAAAGAAAGAAAGAAAGAAAGAAAGAAAGATACAGGAAGAAAGAATTATGTAACTGATTTCTCTTATTTACTTGGCGAAAGTGATTGACAAATCTGAAGAAAACATTAAAAAAAAACATTTTCTCGGAGGAAGAGGGTGTTTTCCTATCCTAGCCGCACAGGATATCGGGCCAGAACTGGCCAAACCTTGACCAATATTGGTCAGTACCGGCCCAGTATTGGAACCGATATTGGCCCAATATTCTGTGCGGCTATGGTAGTTACTATACCGATATTTCCCTCGTGAAACGGAAAAATTAGTCAATGTGATACTTAGAAGCAAAAATCGAGCCTCCCCATTCCCCGAATGAAGTCCATGATTATAATATTAAAACATGAGAAATGGGTAAATCCTCTCACATGTTAAGTACTTTAAATTCAGACGTGACGTCGATAGTAAGCTTCCCGGTATCAGGACGGGCTTAAGCCGCAGTGTTGTTACCTCCCACACAATTAATTTTACCTTTATCATTTTGTTAAATACTTTTTATTACATCCTAATAAAGCTCTTTATATAGTTTATAAAGTAAATATCTATTTTATTTTCGAGTTAAATAAATAATTTTAAAGCTACATATTTACAACTAAGAGTCGTTAAAAAGGAAAATGAAGTTTGATAGGCACAAAATGAAAGTAACTCATGTTGGAGTATATTTCCTGGCATGTTTCTAGACTTTTATGTCTTCTTTGCTTCCAGCTGGCTTCCATTAAAAAAAAAGGTCGAAATTAATACGCAAAGTAAAAGGACACGCAATAAAATCTGTGATTCGCTATCACGTACTATTTCTATTTGACACTTCTGTTTACAGGTTATTTTTTCCCTCTATATATCTGATTTATTGCTTTCATCTTTTTCGCCCTTTATATAACTTGGTACGCAAGACGGAGTTTTAATCAAGTTTCCGTTTGCCTCAGATGCAGGGTCTCTGCAATTGGTTTAGATATAAAATTAGCTTTCACGGACAAACTTCGAATGAGATATAATCTAACGTAGAGACTGAGAAAACAGTGTTGAACATAAAAATATAGTACTTTAATAAGATTGCAAAACTATAATAATAAATGTATGTTTAATCTAACCCGTTTTATTTTAAATATAATGGATTCAAAATTGCTATAGTTTACGTTTATTTGTAACGATAAAGAAAGATAAGCCAGAAAAGTGAAAAATTACAGACGTATTTTTTTTTATGTCTACTGATAACATATATAAGTATAGGCCGAACAGATTATAACATATCTTATATTACTGTAAAAGAAAATTGGAAACTGTAAACATAATTTTAATATATACAGGATGTTCCAGAAATTCACAAACCATAGATTGGGAATTGCTGTCATGGAAAGATAACTCGTAAACAAGTATGGAAGTGCATCTATATATCATTGTATCTACATATATTTATATGTATTATTTAGAAGCAAAAGGTCTAGAAAATATCCTACAGATTATAATGTAAGCTACGATGACTGAACAATATTCACTTCAAACCATCATCATTTTCTTGTCTTTGGGAAATTAACATTCTAGAATTAAGCTCTATCGTGTTTTCTAAAATCACTTTTTGTATCATTATTAACAATATTAAGCACAAATTAACGTATCCTGTATTACTCATTGACAACATACATACATTACGATCTGACAACGTAATAGAATTAAACCATTAAAGAGCATATGCTCATAGCAGTGAATTGAGAACAAACCTACTCAGCTGTTAAATAACAGAGCACACGGCAAAATCAATTTAACTCAACTCGAAAGTGGACACGACAGCTTTTAGTGGCTCATCTAATTAGCCCTGAGAAAACATGCTGCATACATACACAGAAAGAAGACAGAGAGAGAGAGAGAGAGAGAGAGAGAGAGAGAGAGAATGGGTGATGGTACATAAAATTCTCTCTTCATTCTCATCATTTAATTTAGGCTTACAGAAGTTGTTTGTGTGAAGACCAATGTCACAGAAGAAAACAAGAAGCTCTTCTAGAATTGGAAGATATCTTTCACTTTTGCTTTTAGCTCGGAAAACAATAAAAGCGCTTTCTGTGTCTTGTTTTGAGAGATTCCCACATGAATACGGATTGCGTGTCTGTGTTAACCCTCGCTTCCCCTTGGAAAATATTAAATGGATCGAAGAAATGCAATTTTAATGACACTTGTTGCAGACAGGCATTGCACAAACCTTCAATTTTCAGTGATAAGTGTTTTTTTTTCCTTTGTCTTTTTCATTGTTATCGATTTTTTTATATGAAGGTTTGAGCATCACTTGCTGACTTCCTGGTTAAATTTGTTACCTTTCAAGATTGATTTACGAAGGACAATAAACAGTTTCTTGTTTTGTGGAAGATAACTTCGGAAACAAAATTTTAAAAAAAGATTGTTTACAGTACTTAAGACTACTCCAATAGAAGAGTAGGCTTGATTCAATTTTGTTGGAAACTTGCATCAAGTTTGTCAAAGCAATTCTGCAAGCTTAAATCAAGCTTGAGTTGGAACCTGACAAGTTTGCTGTAAGCTTGCCACATCAAGCTTGTTACAACTTCGGAGAAGCGGGTTTGCCATAATATTAGAAGCCAATGAACACAAATGTCTACGTCCAGCTTGAATAAAACTTACAATATCAAGTCAACTCCATATAGTTAATTTCAAACTTGAATCAAGTTTGTTACATCAATCATAACTACAGAAGCGAAAATCAAAAATAAATTCAAGCCTGTCATAAGCTTGCATTCTATGAGGGTAGGCCTAGAATGAATGGATCGGTACATTACTATCTTGTCCATGACTATTGAATCGTAACGCTTGAATTAATTTTAAACAAATACATTTATTCTTTTGTTCAGGGAGATGAATAGCAGTTTTTGGTATTATTGACGACGGCTTCAAGGAGTTATTTTTTGACGTTACGCTATCACCAAAAATGGCGTCATAAGACAGTTTTGTTAAATAAGTAAATAGAGATTAATTCCTTTGTCTAAATTTAAAAAAATCATTTTTTTTTCACCAGGAAACATAATAGCTTTTTTGAACAAAAAAAACTCTCAATAACATGTAACATGTAACATTGTTTACATAATTAACATATTTTTTATGTTTAAAAATATTTAAATAATTATTAAATTTCAATCTGTAGCTTACACACAAAACTTTCCGATATATTATCTCCCTTTACAATAGGCAAAATTTGTTCTTCGCTTAAAAAATAATTGTTTAAAAAGAATGCAGACTTAAAATATATTTATTTGTTTCCAGCGCCATACAAGGTAATAACATGAAGTGCTCGATAAAAAGCTTTGTTCCTAGGAAATGCAAGAAATGACACAGCCATTAGCTTGATTGAAGCCACTGACAGTACAAAAGCAAGTGGGTGATCTAACGTAGAATTAATAATTTGGTATTTTATGCAGAAGATGGTTCAGTCATGAAGCTGTCCACGGTAAGTGTTTTGGGTGTGACAGAGTATTGTTAACGGGTGAGTAGATATACCGTATACATACGACGAGTACATATTCTGTACACAGTAAAAAATAGCTGTGTTAATTCAACACAATGCGGTGTCCCAGCGTGACTACAACTTTTGTGTGTTAAATCAACTCCAATCACGGTGTTGATTTCTGTACTGAGAGAAAAAAAGTTACGACTGCAGCTAGATTTGAACATGGGCTGCTTAGCTAGAAGTCAAGCGTCTTACCGACTTCGCTAAATCGTCAGACAGAAAAAGTACTAGATTGAAACAATACAGAGGATAAAAAATCTTTCTGAACCTCAAACACAAACAAAGTTACTCTCTCGACTTACGCCATGGTTTAATCACTTTTCCATTGGTCAATTACGGATCACAATCCCCATTCATTGAGAATATGTTCCTTTTCTATGAAAGGAAGCGCAGCATTTGACATGTCGTTACGATAAGAAAGCAGTAATGCTGCTGAAGTGTTTGGCTGTTGCCATCTTGCTTGGTTTCATAGAAATAGAATATTCTCAGTGAATGGGAATTCTGGTTCTCAATTGACAAATAGGAAGTGATTAAACCAAGTCGTGCAAGTAACTTAGTTTTGGGGATTCAGCAACACATATTTGAACCCATACACTGTTTAAATCTCTAGTGTAGTCGTTTAATTCTAATGTTATTCACTAAATAATGTTTGCATCTGGTGCGTTATCTGTCTGACGATTTAGCGAAGTCGGTAAGACGCTCGACTTCTAACTGAGCAACCCATGTTCAAATCTCGCTGGAGCTGTAAATTTTTATTCACAGTACCGAAATCAACACCGTGTGTTGTGTTGATTTAACACACAAAAGTAGTAGTCACGCTGGGACACCGCATTGTGTTTAATTAATACAGCTATTTTTTGCAGTGTAGCTATGTTATACACTGGCCAAATTACAGTAAGTAAAAGAATGACCGTATAGTGTAACGTACAGCGTATAAGTGCGTCAAAACGAGTATTAACGCCATGTTATGTGTTTATTCCGGTTAAGTGTGATATCACACGAGCCAGCGATACAGAACGGAAAACGTAAAACCAAAGGACCACTGTCCACTGAACTACAACGCTGTAATCATGTGCAATTGTGCATGCTATTGTATAGACCATGATAATAGTGAATACAGAACAGTAGATTCCGAGTAAATAAATGGGTAGCGATTATGAAGCACTGATTGAAATTTGTGTTAGCTTAGCAAAAATGGATAAGGTAAAATTTGTGTGCCACCGTTGGTTCTGATTTCAAACGAAAAACTAAGAAAATGTAATGACCTAAGAATAAAAAGGCGTTGTTTGAAGCGTCTCCTTTATATTTCGTTGGTAATCTTTCCCTTTCAACGCCTAATTTATCCAAACAACATCTACTCTATCTTCTCTGAACAGGCGGTTAGATTCTACTATTGTTGTTTGTTCACGACATTTCATTAATTTCTGAATATGGTGCTTTTACCTGTCAGTTGTTGGCGTTATTACCATGTGCCTGAGTAATAACGCCAGAATTCATACTCTTCATTGCAGACCCATAGAAAATATGTTTGTGGATTTTAGTTCAACTTCTGCACTTCTGTTCCAAGTCCGAACTTTACTGCACCATAGCATGCGTTCGGATTGCGATCAACACTTTCGTCTTCGTCCTCGAAAATTGACCGAACCTTAACGTGGCATAATTACCCCAGAGTACCTTATACCGTACGCGGAAATGTTTTCTGTTTTAATTCATACACATACACCCCGTTTATAACATTTTTCAAAATAAATAAAAAAAATTAAGAGTACTATCAAAAATGCACATAGCGCATTAGAACTTACAACTTTCTGTGAAATACAACGGACTGCGATCTCGAAATCTTATCGATTGACCACTGCTGAGACTTCAATTAAATAATGACGTCATAATCTTTGAAAACGTATTACTCATCAATGGACAAGATCTCGACATCGCTGTCCATTGTATTTCATAGTAATTTGGAAGCTCTAGTGCGCCATGCGGTTACATTTTCGATAGTGCTCTTAGTTTTGAAATATATTGAAAAATGTTAAAAATTGGAGCGACGAGCCCTCTTCAGTTTTCATTTTGAGTTTAATGAAGCAGAAAGTGCCACATTTTTTATGATTACCTAAATAATCAAAGGGTTCAGAACAAGAATAGTCCAACCAACCTTTTTCAAAGAAACTGAGAAAAACAAACCAAAATGGGGTAGGTTTGTTTGGGTCCAAAGCTAGTCTCAAAAAAGGATAATTTGGGTTTCTTTCCCAATTATTTTGTTTAAATGTAGCAGCAGAAAATTGGAACTTTCTAAGCTCTGCGTTTCGTTTTTCCACTTTCCCTGCAAAGTGGGTTGGACCGCTCTTGGTTGTTTTGTTGAAGATGAGAACCATTCGAAAAAACACATTGACCCAATATTAGTGTACTTTAGACCCATAACTAATGTAAGAAGTCTCTAAATCGAATAACATCAGACTAGTAAACTTCACTCCTGTAACGACACTGATCATTTGCTGAATTGTGCGGTAATGCCTCATCAAAATGGGTTGATTTGTTGGTTTGAGTCAACTTAGAAAACTATACTCTTAACGTCAATAGAATGTACTTCTATATTTCGTAGCCACGCTCACCAACACCCAGAGGGAGAGAGCCGTTGCCAGGATACCTAGTGATGTATACGAATGACTCGTCCTACACGCTGTCCCCAGATTTCATTTCTTTAGCTTGCTGCGCACCAGATGTGACATTCGTGGCACGCTACATGCCTGACTCTCTACAGGCAAGGTGGCATGGGATAGGCCACGATCACTAACACCCAGAAGAGAAAGAAGGAGGAAAAACTACAATATCGTAATCTCCCCTTCATTGTACTCGTTACTGAAATCCTGCCAACTCGAATGCAAATCTCGAAACACTTACAAGTGACACGAAACAAAAGGGATGTAGAAAGGGAAATCAATATGGATTTAAGTTCGACCATGGTCTAATTGCAAGTTACTATCCCGGAAGTAGGCTATTCTAACTTAGAAGAAAGCCTTCTAAATAACAAATTCAATATAAGAAATTGTTTTAAAAGACACAATATCATCAGGCAACTTTTCTAAAAGATGAAATGTTAGCTGGCATGGTACTTTAATCTCAAATTCAACATAAGATTTAATTCTAATAGCATATGATTAAAGATAAATATTTTATTCTTTTGTATTTCCAAATTATAGGGTCTAAGTCAGCTAATAAAAGCACTGACTGAATTTTAATCAGTTAACTTGGAAAATCAGCAAATTCTTGGGTCGCGAAACTCTCTCTCGATACGCGAAATTACAGAAACGAAGCTAAAAGTGACAAAAGACGACGTCGCAGTAAGTACTTTCCCGCTAACACGAGTAGATTACACAGCTTTCAGTTCATTACAATGTTCGCTACCACACAATGGAGATAAGAGCTCACCAGCGTGGAGAGAGAGAGAGAATAGGGAGAGAGTCGAAACCGCAGAAAGGAATCAACTGAATGAAATCACACTTTAAAAGCGTTCTTCAGATGATGTTCCTTTGCGCCAAGATTAAGTGATTCTTTTTTTAAATGTTCTTAGTTTACAGCTTACTGCTTCTTAATTTCTTTTTAAAGAAAATGAGATTTCTTTTTCGAATTTTCTCATTCAAGAGGGTCTATAACATTAATTTGAAGAAACAAGCTATTCGGAGTAGTAGGTGCCTATAGGACTATTACGTGACTCTACTTAAAGCTGAAAATAGACTGTTACTAAGAAATATCAATCTTTTAAAAAATCTCAAAATGTAGCCAAAGGTCAGTAATTTAGTAAAATTAAGATTTTATTCGTTTAATTAACATATCGCGGTAAAAATGGAAAATTTGTTTATTTTATGTGAAGCAGCCTTCACTTTAACTATTCTAAAAGCTGCTGTGCAGACCAAGATGGTGGACTGGCATTTCGGTTTCTTATTCAGATGACTAAATGAAAAGTACGTTCCTGTGAGTGCATGGTGAGGTATCTTGTAGAAGAATTTAAATACTGCAAAATCCACTGTCTTTCCGAACAGTGCAGTGTAGACGCTGGTTGGCCGAGAGTTTAGGACAGTCGCTCTCTGTACGTGTGGTCCTGGACTTCTGGATGCAATTTGTGTGGCGGGTTCACTAAACGGATAGCTCCAGATCCCTCTTTACCAGAAGCATTTCTTCGCGCCTTTAGAAACTCAGCAGCTTGCTTACTGCTTAGGGATTTAGAACATTCTGGTTTGGTTTCTTCAATTTTTCAACTATTTGGGCTGGTTTTCTTAATAAGTTTCGAATAAGTTCTACATTTTAAAATAAAACAGTTATGGCCTTTAGGCAACTATGTCTCAGACCGGTGTAAGATTATGAATACGGTGAGGGAAAGAAGTTCCCCACGGCCCAGTTTGAGGGCAACATCCCGGCAACTGCCTGATGTCACTGAGGAAAATCCCTTAAAATATTTCATCGGCATCGTTGCCAGGACCTTCCAAATGCTAAGCCAATATTCTACCAACGGCCACTCAGTAACAAGTTCTGCATGTTCTAGATATAGATATCACATAAATATGGATTGGAATTCCATTGTTTATTATACAAAAATAAGATTAATGAGATTTGAAATCAATAATTCGGAAACTCTCATTGCCGACCGAGCGGTCTGTGGTGGTAGGCCATTGGCTCGAAGGTCCCGGGTTCGAGTTCCGGAAGGGGGATGGGTGTGGATTTTAACACCTAAAGGCAAATCGTAAAAGGCCGAAGTCCACAGTTACTAGACTAGGTCATATAAAAATCAAGTTTAGCAAAAACTCAAGTTTCGGAAACTCTTATGTCTTGTCTTTGCTATTATATTATCTGATGATAAAGTAATAAGCTTTCACACCCTTTTGTCTATCCTCAAAAATAACGAAGTCTGACGGGATGAGTTATTCAGTAATAACTTAGTAATTGGATTATTTAATCTCTTCAGAAGTTGGCTAATATTTTTTTTAAAATCAATGAGCGGAATTTCATGTAATTAAGCATAAGTTAATTACATCTATTTTTTCCTAATGGTAAGAAAGAAAAATAGTGCTAACACCTCTTAATTAAGTTTATCAACTTTGTGAAGAAAAGGATAAAACAATTGAGGAAAAATTATATTATGTATTTTATATTGAAAACAAGATATTTAACAACTCTCTCGTTTGCTGCTAGATTTGTCTCTCTAGTGTATACACACAGTGTATAGAAAGTACATTTCTTGTACATTTTTTGATCATATCTTTATTTTTCTAACAAAGATCACTATTTGAAGGCATTTTCACACAAATTTGAAACTATGAAATTGTATTTCGAAGCCTGAAAGCAAGACACAAATTTGGCGGAAGCGAGAACCACGTTTTCTCGGTGAATCTTCCACCAACCTTGTCAAGGACTCGAACCAACAATCTTTAATTTCCTGATTCAGTACCTTAATCGGAATTCCACCATATTAGCACCAAGCTAAATTGAACTCTGTCACCACTCTATCTATATGTTGAAGAAGTTCGATCTAGTAATGAGTGTGTCGGAGTTTATAAGGACATATCGAGCTCAAAATGTACACTTAGATTCATAGAATATGGCCGAAAGTGCTTTTTCTAAGTACGGGAAATTTAGAAATAGTACCTGTGTTTGCACTTTGATATTGTCTACCATACTGTGCAAATTTCGGATTTAAAGACTTTTGGTAGTCATTTTCTATGACTTAGAGTGTACAACAATACAGAAGATATCTTAAGTTCACTCATTTCAAGTTTATAAGAAGTGTAAACAAATTTAAATACTTGGGAGCATACGTAACAAGCAAAAATGAGATCACTGAAGAAATAAAAAGTCGCTTAGTATCGGGGAACGCATGTACTGCGGCAATGAACTTGCGAGTTCCATAAGCCATAGAGTTAGTTAGTTAGTTAGTCCTTTTGTTTACCAAGTAACGTGTTAGTAAAGAATGTCATCCTAGATTTAACAAATACAGAAGTTATCATGACGTAATTCGAATATTGGATATTAGGTTATTAACATTACTTATAGTAAAGAAGTCTGATATTATGAATTATTTCATCTTGTCTGTTTGAATCGGGATCTAGTCATAGTTATTGTTTTTGGTGTATCGATGTTTCGTATTCAGTGAAATATACCGACATGTCACATGGAATTACCCAACAATTATCGACACAGGGCGACCCTCTTCCGGTGTTCCATGATCAGGTGGTTTGTGCCATTTGAGGGTACTGGAGGTAAAGCTCATGTCATTAAGAAGACCAATTATGCTGGAATATAAGTTCTAATCTCTATTGACAACACTCGCGTACTTGTCTTTGGTCAAGTTGAACAATGTTGAGATTAGTAGTCGACGGGCTACCTGACCTCAACCTCTCTTTCACTGTGGTCTTGCCGTTTATAGTATTTGTACAATGACATATTCCGTTTAGCTGAGAACAGGAGTGCCAGATCGATTTGGCGACAGCTTTCTTGCAGTAATGTATTGTTTTAGAAACGTACAGGAGAGCTGCTAAGTCTCTGAACAAAAGGGTGCGAACTTTCCAGGTTCTGACCATTTTTCGCGTCTTCATCCCGCTCTCTCTCCCCGCAGTACCTGCTAGTCAGTGAGCCTCGACTAGAAAGACGCTTTCTATGGGAGTGATATTTGTAATTTGGCATGTAAATGAGTATTTTTGTATGTTCATGTAATAACTTGAGCTAAAGTATATTGGGATTGTCGCTTTCTCTTATCACTATTTTACAGTGACCCGGGTCCCAATTAACGTAATAATCAGCTAGCTATTTGCGTTTCCCTTACGAACTAATTTCTGGAAATGCCGTCTGCTACACAGTGCGGTCAGCCGGTATGTGTGGGGACCATAGCACTGGACGTGCAGTACTTGCACTTTGTTTTCCTTTTTTCTAAGTAATTTGATGGTGTCATGTGTGTTTATTTGTGTGTACGTTTTCATCCATGTGTATATTGTTTATTTTTATTGTATTCTTGTAACACACCATCTGTTTTTCCATTCAATTCACTATTTTTGTTCAGTTTTTGCCGGCCTCTATGCTTTTCTTGGCGCGGGTTTGTTTTCGTTTTATCTTTCACTTTTTCCCGCAAGGTGGCAGCGCCTACTTGAGGTGGCGTGTAAATTTGACAGCGACCCCACTACGTGTATTTTTATGTGTGTTCTAATGTTTTCAGGCGAATTAATGTGTTCTTTTGTTTGTATTTTGTATAATTCATATGTGTGGACATGCACGCCGAATGGGTACGCGTGACATACAATATTAATTGATTTATATTAATATTTGAATATTTCCGACATATGTGGCACCACCGCTCCACCTGTACAAGAGTTGGTGATCCGCTCTTTCGTCGTGTTCTTAGAGCGAGTCTCATAAGAAAGGGTGAATCTGGGATCTAACAAGGTACCACAGAGCAAACGGTGTGTCAGTTGCTATTTAACCAGAGAGCAAACAGTGTGTCAGTTGCTTTTTAACTCGAGAGCAAACGGTGTGTCAGTTGCTTTTACTCGTCGAAATGTTAGTTGTTCTTAGAGACTGGACGTAGTTTGTGCTTTAAATCTGTACAAGTTGTTCTTTGATATTTAACATGGAAGTTACGACTGCAGATCAGATATGTGAGTTGCGTTTCGAAATCTGACTCAGGAACCTAGTTTGATTTTTGTTATTTACGTTGAATAGAATTCAATTACTGTTATCACCGAGTATGTACGATGTGTCACGTAAAAGCTACAGATAGACATTGCCTTCATACTATGAAGTGATCTGTTCGCTATTTTCAGACATTTAACCTACAGTGAAACATTGTCGTACCTACAGAATGAACTGTTGAAGTTTATTTAATCAATCACGGACAGTGCGATATAAAGTACGCGCAATGTACTTTGAAACTTTCGTATTATTCAATGCCTATAGTGAGATGCAGTTTATACTCTGGTGTGTCTGTTAATTTTGTGGTGTCAGACACAAAGTCGCTCCAGATATCGTCACAGACACACTCAGCTATTTTCATAGTGCTGCTGATAAGTGTCACAAGTGGGAACGTTAAATAACAGCCCCCATCCTTTTCTGAGTTGCCATTTTCACTCAGAGCCAAACAATCAGTGAAGTGCGCTGGGGCTAACTTGTGTGAACTATCCCCGCATTCATGCCGTGGCTGAGATGCAGCATGACCTGCAAAGTGAAGTGAAGTTCAATACATGCTTCACCTATGTCTATAGCTTTTCTGCTATAAGAACATACACTGGATCTTGTGTTATTTCTATCCAGTTACGTTTGTGTTTTTTTTTATCTACGATCATACTGTTGTCATGTGCCTCTGGCCCTGTTCATAAGCCTACTTTCGGTGAACGAGAGACCCGTAGAAACATTAACAATCAACTTCGTAGATTGGGATCGTCACGATTACGTGTGTTTTCATCAATGGTGTTTTGTTGTGGAGCTACTATAATATGTCTATGCAAGAGACATCCCAAAGTGGAACTTTATCTCCTCCCATTCCAGATGAACACTTATTAAGAGCATACTAAACCAGGATACCATCAGATTTGACCATATAATTACATAAACAGTGTAACCGTGTATATATGACGTCATAAACAATTTGTTGTGTGTATTCCAGTGTTTAATTAAAATATGAGCTCATTCCAATCTGAGATTGGACCATTGTCAATTATGTGATTGGCTGGTTATTGTCAATTATGTGATTAGTGTTTGTCAAATGAAGTGTGAAATGAGTGGGTGTTATCATCTTCTGAGTCACAAATGGAATAAATCTCTATTATATTTGTTATCGGATCCTCATATTTCATTTCCTGAAGCCACCAACCTACGGTTTTCCTTGATGAGCGAGGTCGTCAGTGTTGGTAAGTACTGCATTTTCAGTGCGGTATATGTGTCTTTGCTTTACAGGCTTACAGCGTCGTGTGAGAGGATGGCAGACCTTAAATTGTTCTGTTTTGCTTTCCAATTCGCCCTTGGAGATTGCAATGTGTACCCACTGTAACCCTTTATTTTGTTTTCTTTCCTTGAGATTTGCTAACTCATGCACTCCTGTGTAAATTCATTTTCACCTGCTAATCTGTGAAATTTGACCCCTTAAAAGTAAGAAACACAGGAGATATTTGTGTTACGTTTCCTCCAACACTCCCCATTTGGAAATTTGCATTAATTTGAATAATATCTGCTTTACAATTTCTGGAGAACTTTACAATTTCTGGTACCAAACGTGCGAGCGCTCTTCACAATTCCTGGCACCAATGTGTGTGGGGCACTTCACACCATCCCGTGTTCTATTTGCATAACGTCTCCGAACCACAGTCTTAAGTTCAATTTGTTAAAGAACATATCATGACACTCAACACAACACGTCATAACCTTAAGAAAATGAACGAAGTAATTGCCTAATGCACACGAGAATATACAATTTAATTACAAATTAGCAGTATTCAAACACTTAGTAGATCCATCACTATGCTCGTAAAAATACTGAAATCGGAAAATGGAAAAAAATGTTAACTTAATGAAAACGAAATTTGCTCTATGAGTCTGCATAATTAGAAGTCGGTTCTTTGACTGAGAAAATTTAAGTCTCTTCGCTTGGACAAAATGTTTCCATTGCAGAAGGGATAGGGTATTTTAGGAGCCTAAAGGATGGTATGGTATTGCAGAGTACTGGAAGCACGCACACACACACACAGAGAGAGAGAGAGAGAGAAGAGCAAAGAACAATTTTCTTGGAAGAGTAAATTTGCTCTTTGATCAGTCAGGTGAAGTAGAGGGAAGGGAGAGGACAAGGAACTATATTTAACTTTTACTTAAAAGGGAGAACCTTTTTCCATTTACAGGTCCGTTCTCCAAAGCAATTAACGGTACCAAATGCTCTTCACTTTATAGGAGTGATGTTTTATGTGACAATATGGAGACTCATTCACTTTATCTGAAAGATACGACGTTGGTTTCATTTTTCTTCCGGTCTTGTATTAGTATTAGTCTTTTACTATCTTCTCCAAAACTGCTCCCATAAAATGCTCTCCAAATCAGTCAGAGAAGGAAGCAGCAACGTCACTATTACATGAGGTTTCCTTCTGTATTTTTTGTACTCCTGTTTTATCGCTCTTAACAAGACACCTCGTCGATAAATTCAACAAACAATAGTTCGATGATCACAATAAACATCAAGACTCTTGAGAATTACAAGTATCGTGTTCTTTGGAATCTGATTATACGTGATTCGTTATAATTATTAAGAGAGCAATTAATTAAGTTTGCAGGGAGAAACCAGTTACACTAAAGAGTGTGCTGTCTGGAAGGTCATTTCTTTTAATATTTTTACATTTTTTTCAAAACAACAGTTATATGCGGTTGCGTGAAATTACTTTTTTTTTTTTACAGAGGTTCACTGAAAGCCGAAGGCTTTGTTCTCTCTCTATATCTTATACAGTCGTCCTTGAAATAGTTCTAGCACACCTCGGCACTCTATGTTTGGTTCCAAATGTGGTCTTCAAAGTATTCAATCTGCCCATGGCAAATTTGGAATACTTGTCAGCATATCGTTCTGTATCGAGTGTTTAGTTCGAACGATTTCTTCGTTGCTTCACCAGATGCAAGATTTTCTTGTTTTGGTTAGAGTCATAAATTACGTTTATGTCCATGCGTCGGAGTTTTTCTTTAACATTTTCATACACGAGTTGTTACTGCTTATAGGAGTGTTTCACGAATCAAATATATTTCCAGTTACTCTCAAGAATTTTTCTCGATTATTACAGAAATCTTATCAGGAGTGTACCATAGAATATTAGGCCATCCCATTCCAGAAATCTGAGTGGCTGATCCCGACAATCCGAAAGATATCGTCAATGTTTAGTGGATGGCTTGGTGAACCTTCTTTATATTTACCGGTAGTTTTCTGACTGACGATCAATCGAATTCCTTTCCAACCGACAAATGCATTCGAACGACTGCGTACAATATAAAGTTTGAATCTTCTTCAACATCTTGTGGATCTCGATAGATATATATACCCTTTGACGTACATCTTGATCCAGACACACTTGGTAAAATCATCATTTACTATTCAGAAAAATTACACGGACTTCCATTGTTTGTTGACATCAGGACCTGTTTAACAAGTTCTTATGGCCACACGAAGTCGGTTCATTATAGACCAACCTACCAGTTTTTGAGTTCTGGAACGTAGTGATTGCAGCATTTATTGTTTCTCCAAATAGTCAATAATGTATTCTTTAGCTTTCCCCTTTTAATGTCCTAAATGCAGGCTCTTTCAAGATCCTTTAATAATATGAACACATCTCTACACATAATGATCTGACCACCATATGGTGTTTGCTCTAAGTGGAAAAAGTAGGCCTGAATACTTGATTACCTAATAAACATTGAAATTTCAGTAGATAGTTTCAATGGCATTCTACCGCTATCTTCAGTTAGAGATATCATTCTAGATACCTTTATGAATTCGTAATAAAATTTAATTTTCTTGTCGGAAGTTGTAATAAGTACACTGCAAGTTGTAACATATGCTCCCTAGTTTACAATGTTAAAACCTTTGTCTTCTGGTTGCAAGTATCAACAAAAGGGAGCATTTTACCATCAGTGCGTAAGCGCTGCGATAGCGTAATTAAAGTACAAGGTTTCTAAGTTACCACATATACTGTTGAATAAACTGTAGATAATGCATATGGTGGGGGTAAGGGTGGCTGTACTGTATATGTGTTTGTCTGTGTGGATGATTTAGTGTATGTGTGTTCGTGTGTGCACGCATGAGATGTATTTAAACAAAGGTTCATTGTATGGGTACCCCTTTGTCATCGTGCACACAAAGATAGTTGTTGCTGCAACATGGAGAGAGAGAGGGATCACCCTCACTGTTCAATCTCTAGTTAGCAGTAAATGTCAACTTTCTGTTCAGTACATGTAATAAGCCAACAATGACACAGCTTCCCCATCGGTCAACATTTCAAGTTACTTTTCATCCACAACAGGTCGTCTGATATTTTTTTTGCTGATAATGAACATGTTTCTATTTGTGCTCCCCTTACGGTACACTAGAAAAAACTCTGTTTTCCTGAAAGGACAACAAAAGAACTTCCAACCTTTCAACTTCAGGAAATTAGAGAAAGTGAGAAGTCTTGTTCTGTTGCATTTGAGAAACGAAAGGCATTTCTTTTAGTCACATGACTTCGAACCAGAAAACGGGCTCGTTCTTTCCAACAAACAAAACAAAATAGGTAAAGATCAATTAAATATTTTAAGAGAAGAATATTCCTGTTCTGCAGAGTGCATTTTTAGTAATTAATTCTCTTTCACTGAGCTTATTTTCCGCTAATAAAGTTTTTATACTTCCAAATCATATTTCAGAAGAAAAACAAAACCGTGGCTCGCAACCAGAGTTCATGCCTATAACATAATAGCCCGGTGCAATTAGACCAAATATGGCCCTAACCCGGAATTTTATAATAACAAGCTGAAAATTGGTGAAAATGTTCAGAATGTTGTCCTAAACAACCTACTCAAAGTCCCAAAAAATCCCGCTTGGGGAAACCGAGACATGACGTCATCAACATGGCCGACGACCGAATTTAACTTTTAAATTTAAAGCTATGTATCTTCTCGACATTTTAACATAGAGACTTCGTTCTTGTTTCATTTTCCATAGAATATATTACCAAATGTTATTCATAGCTAGTGTCCGTCATATACAACCGCCATCTTTAAAAATGGCGCCTATAATTGAAAGGAAAGTATATTCTTAATGTTTGTTGTTACATTTAACTGTGAATAACTCTGAAACGAATACGAATATGGGAAAACGTTCCGGAATAATCGTTATTCGCCTTTTCAAGAGCTTTCCAACGAACTCAATATAATTCTTGTATCTCTAAAACTAATGGAGCTAGTCGATTTTATGTGCACCAAACAGTGATCAGCATCCATAATTTATTGCAACACTCTACCTTTTGGTCAGTAGATGGCGCCACAGTGTAAACTCTTGTTAACTAACAATAACAGCAAACCAGCTTAAGGCGTTCTTTTTAGAAAATAAAATAGCAAATAAGAGAAAGTAAACAATGAGGTAATGTCTTTAAGAATGTTTGAAGGCAGATGTAGCCAGAAATCTAAAACCAGTCGTAATTGTATCTCTCATACCAAGAGAGTTGCGTCGTTTAGGGAAATTGCGTTACGTGTTGTATATTTATTTGCATTGGTGTAGCAAGTTCCTGTGTAATTTCGTTGTTGTGGATTTGAATTATCTTACTGATATGAATTGAGATGGAGTCCGTGCAGCAGTACATTTTATGCAATGGAACTAAAAGTGGTGATACGGTGGTAGTAAAAAGAGGTATTGACACGTTACGTCGATTTAGTGATGAAAGAGAGAACAACATTCGTGCGCTAATCGGTAACAGTGAGAGTGTTCAAGTTCATGTGAACTCGGAAAGAGTATTCTCGCCGTGTTCCTGTACCGACCACGGACGAAGGTGAACTACCTGTAAAAAGAAGTGCACGCTCATCTCTTCCAAACTTCGACTTCAAACGGCAATGTCTGTTTTGTGAGAAAGATATTTGTACAACAGACGAAGTCAGGCACCCGGACCGACAAACATCTTATAGTGTTGTTGCAACGTTACATGTAATCGAGTCGGTGCGTTCGATGGCATTAAGACGTGCCGATGAATGGGGGGGAAAAGTATTAGTTAGAATTAATACCGAGATTGACCTTGTCGCTGCAGAAGCCCGCTACCATAGACAGTGCTACTCATATTTCAATCGTCCAGGTTCTTCTTTACCAGGGCAAACATCACACTCAGGGCGACCTGAAGACTCCAATAAATCGCACGCATTTCAGAAATTATGTGAGTATTTGGACAGTACTGATGAATGTCAGTATTCACTCCAGCAACTCTGCGAAATAATGAAAATCTTATGTCCGACAGACGAGCTCTACGACGAGTGTACGAATGTGACAGATATCCAACAGTAGAGCAAATTGCTTCTGTAAATGAAGAATTAATTCCGGAGACGCTTACAGCCTTCATAAACGTTCTTATCCGAACTCGCAAACCCGTTGACTAGGATAAAACAAACAAAAGAAAAGGTTTTATTATAGCACATGCAATTATTGCTTCCATTCGTCCACGTTCGTTTATCTCACCTTTGCTGCTCGGCCTAAGCATATACCTTCACCGACGTCATGGCTCTAAAGTTCTTGTAGATGTGTTGTCAAAACTAGGGTTATGTGCAACTTACAAGGAGACTATCAAATGTGAGAATTCAGTTGCTATAAACGCCCCGCCCTCAGTAGATAACAATGGATACGTTCAGTTTGTGTTTGACAACGCTGACCACATCAACACTGTGGATGGACATGGAACTTTCCACGCTTTGGGGGGCATCAGATGCATCACACCAGCAGGATCCGTACATACGAGCAGTTTTGTACCGAAGATTGATGGTTCTTCTACAGACTCCAATTTGGAATCGTTAGGCTTCTGGACGGTAATGAGTTATCAGCGACCTTTGAAGGCAGGATCATATATTTTTCAGGTGGAGGATATCAGCGCAGCTCTACCACAACCACAATGTGCCAAAGATGCTCGATTGGTTGATGTGTCCTGGATGTTGGAATACATACTGCAAGAAACATCAAGTCCTAGTTGGAGTGGATATATGGATGCTATGACTACTGCTAGTACTAAGGAATACGACACATCAGCTGTGTTGCCTCTACTTTTTGTAAATCTTTCCCCAGGAAATCCAAGTACAATTTACACTTGCCTCATGAACGCAGCGAAGCAATGCATAGAAAGAAATAAAACATCTTGTGTGGTGACATTCGATCAGCCACTCTACATAGTTCTAGCCGTAGGAGAAGACAGTTCCCCTCTCGTGTGTGATTGTGCGTCTTGGTGGCTTTCACTTATGTCATTTCTTGGTGCCGTTGGAACCATTATGACCGGTAGCGGTTTGGAAGAGCTATGGGAGAACATCTACGCGAAGAACACAGTACTCCACATGATGACCGGGAAGGCATATTCTCGAGCCATCCGTGCGCATTTTCTGACACGGGTTTTGATTGCAAACTTATTACTAACAAATGATGTGAAAGTAGATGCAGATCTTACTCAAAGACTTAAAAGTGTGCACTCAGATGTACTTCGAGGTGAGCTGTCGCTTGAAAATATAAGCACATCTCAATGTCTACTGGATATTCAATGCATGTTAAATGAAACTTTACACAAAGTATCCTTAACGAATCGAACAGGCAAACTATGGGCGCAATACTTCGAATTAGTTAACATTATGCGTTTTTTCATAAGAGCAGAACGCTCTGGCGGTTGGTATCTTCACATTTATAGTGTCCAGTGTATGATTTCCTTCTTGCACGCTGCTGGCCACTTCAATTATGCGAAGTCCGCCCACACGTACTTGCAACAAATGCTGCAATTAGAAACAATCATGACCCCTGAGGAATTTCACAAATTCGTGAATCATGGTTACTTCACAATTCGAGGAACCAAAAAATTTTGGTCAGGCATATGGATGACAATTGAACAAATGCTAATGTGTACAATGAAAACTGCAAGTGGATTAACACATGGACGAGGAATGACTGAAAATGTGGTTGCGTGCTGGGTGAGTGCCATGCCTACTTCAGCCCATGTTGTAGACGCAGTCGAAAACTTCAGTGGTGCTTTCTCTAGAACATCCGAACAACACGTGGAACTGAGAGAATCTCGTAAAGTAAGGGATCATAAGGATCTTCGAGAGATGATGGCCTGGTTTCACTCGCACAATCCCTTTAAAACCTCGTCCAATCTTCTAGTGTCCATTGCTACGGGATTAGTTGGTGACGATAGCGTGAACTGTGATGAAGCCCGAGATCGAGGTGTAGCTGCGATGAAATCAATTGTGGGTCAACGTTTCAGTGACGTGCATCTTAGGCGAAAAGACCAAGTCCGACCACTTGCAAGTGTGGCAAAAACTATAAAATTTAAAGGAAGAGATGTAGAAGTGAACCCAAACCAACTTTTTCATCGTATCCTGTGTGTCGTGCGAAGCCAGGAAGAACTGGCCGAATATTTGAAATACGAATTGGCTGCAAGACCACCTGCCCTTTTCGATGGTGTTTCATTGCGGAAAGGCCAAAAATCAGCATTGACTGCTGTTTTAGAGGAACTTGCACCTTGCGACAGCACATTACCAACAGATCCCGTATATACACGTGTACAATCGATGGAGGTTTCTTATTGCATCGTGTGATTTGGATGCATCCGGCTAACTTTCGTCAGATTTGTCTCCAGTACGTCAAATAAATTCAGTAGCACTACGGGCACCGAGTTAATGTCGTTTTCAATGGATACTCAGGTCCAACTACGAAAGATGCAAAGCATGAGAGGCGAAGGACTAAGGGATTAGCTACGTGGACATTAATCGACGATCTCAAGGCACCTGTTGTGTCCCAAGGACTTTTTGTTTGGAAAACGCCTCCAACAAAAGAAGATTATAAACCTTCTAACGAAACATCTTCAGTCTGCGGGTATTAACGTTCTTCAATCTTCCGCCGACGCAGACTTCTTGGCGGTTTCAACAACAGTGAACGCAGCAAGAACAGGAGTAGCGTCAGTTCTTGTGGGAGAGGATACGTATTTGTTAGTCCTTTTGGCTGCGCAAGCTGATGTAGACACTGATGTTTGGATGCTAATTCCTGGGAAAAAACAAAATCCTCACAGAGTGTATAGTAGTAAAAAACTTCAAGCTGGTCTCGGAGAAGTTCTTCCTAATATTCTTTTCTTTTATGCCGCAACAGGGTGTGATACAACTTCCGCGCTATTTAAGAAGGGGAAAAAGATAAGCTTCAAAAACTTTCGAAAAAACTCTATTTTAAGGGAACGTGTAAGTGTGTTTAACAGGTTAGACGCAACTCACGAAGAAATTGCAAGTGCTGGAGCATCATTTCTTCTCGATTTATACGGCTACGATATTGACGGTACCCTAGAGCTGTGGCGACGCAAGCCGTTACATCAACATTTGACTTATCTACACTTCCACCAACATCATCCGCAGCAAGGCATCATTCATACCGCGTTTACCACCAGGTTCAACAGTGGAACGGTGTGAATTTACCACCAACGGATTGGGACTGGATCCTGATAGATGGTAGTCACAAACCTATTCTCAACGAAAATGATCCCGCACCAGAAAACATCCTGCATATAATTTCTTGTGATTATACGAACGAAGATTTGATAAAGGTACCTGTTTTTCCTTAGCCTGAACTGTTAAAGTGAAACGAGTTATATTTATAGAAATACGTTGTTTCTTATATCATTATTAATAGTTACGGGTTGTTTCTTTCTTATAATGTGTATCATTGTAAATAAAATCAATTTGGTGTATCGTAATGTTTTCTACAGTTAACATATGCTAAATATGAAAATATTTTTTAATATTAAAATGTAAACCGTTTCCGAAACATGACGCCATATTTAAACATGGCGGATGTATATGGCAATTGCTCGTTCTGAATAACAATTTCTTATATTGTGAATTTTGTGAAAAATAAAAAAGAGCAAATGTTCTATTTTGATATGTCTAAAAGATACAACCTTTCAAAATTAAAATGATAAAATCGGTCGGCCGCCATATTGATGACGTCATATCTCTTAAACATATTTTCCAAGTTGTATGTTTCGCTCTTATTTATGGAAGAATTATAGTAAAACCTATCCAGAAAATTGTATTTATTACTTGCAAAACATATCTACTTTACAACTGTATCATTAATAGCGTCAGAAGTGAATATGGCGAACTCATTTTTAAAGGTGTCAATCACTGCTTGGTGCGCATAAAATCGACTAGCTCCATTAGTTTTAGAGATACAAGAATAATATTAGGCTCGTTGGAAAGCTCTTGAAAAGGCGAATAACGATTATTTCGGAACGTTTTCCCATATTCGTATTCGTTTCAAAGTTATTCACAGTTAAATGTAATAACAAACATTAAGAATATACTTTCCTTTCAATTATAGGCGCCATTTTTAAAGATGGCAGTTGTATATGACGGACACTAGCTATGAATAACATTTGGTAATATATTCTATGGAAAATGAAACAAGAACGAAGTCTCTATGTTAAAATGTCGAGAAGATACATAGCTTTAAAATTTAAAAGTTAAATTCGGTCGTCGGCCATGTTGATGACGTCATATCTCGGTTTCCCCAAGCGGAATCTTTTGGGACTTTGAGTAGGTTGTTTAGGACAACATTCTGAACATTTTCACCAATTTTCAGCTTGTTATTATAAAATTCCGGGTTAAAACCTAATTGCACCGTACTATAAAGGATCTTCTGTGCGATGAGCAAGCGCCACGAACGGTGCATGTGGAGGTAGCTTTCGACACATTATCGGCCAACGACACAAAGTGAATTGTGGTGGTCAGTCCCACGCTCGATCGCCTTTAACTCCCAAGATGCCCAGGAATACCAAGGACATTCTGGTACTCAGTTTTATAGAAGGCTGAATGCAATTCAGAGCGCCAGGCATGGTGACACTAAAGAAAATCCTTCTGCGTCCTGACCGGGATTCCAACCCAGGCAAACTGATTCGTAGTCAAACGTGCTACAGCCTGAGCCTCGACGACTAAGTCTGTGCCTAAATAGCATGACAAATCACTATCATTTTTGCTTCACTCTGAATAATTTAATCATGTTTATGCTCAGAAGACTTAGTGTTTTAAAATAATAATAACTTATTAAGAGATTAAGAATTAATAAAAGCAAAGTATGATAAAATAATATTTCAAAATTTCGTTTTTCGAATATCAAATATCCCTCGTCGTATTGTTTAAAGGGACATTTTTTTTCATACATCGCTTTAAGCTTACCAGCCGTCACCCCTTAAGGATACATTCTGTAGATGATAAGTCTCCCAGATAAAGAAGCGGGGAAAATAGTGGCCACGGCCCCGGTTAAAAGTCCCAGGCGGTGACTGTGAGCAAAAATTTAGAAAATGACAGGCAGGATGATTGGCGTGAACAGGACTCGAAGCTACAACCGTCTCCCACTGCTTATTCGAAGTAAGCTTTCGCAGTCTAGTCACTAGACTACATGGGTTAGGTTTTGGTCTTTTCGTTTATAACCATGCTCTTCCTTTATAACCTTTAACTCTTCCTTTCTAGCTTAAGCTTTCCACTATAATTCCTTTAAGCTAATGCTCTTCAGAAATGTGTTATGTGTGAACAATCAAAGTTTCCAAAAGCTAAAGTATTTCTTCGTTAAATATACGCTTCATTAGCATTGCTAAACAGGATTGAAAACCCTCAATTTTAAAGATTTTTTCTCGCGTAAAAAAACTCAGCTTTAAGGAAATATATTGGAACGTGTTTAAGTTGGAAAAGATGGAAAGTATATGCATCTTAAAAAATAAAAAGACGAAAATCAAGTCTCTGTGCTCTAGTGGTTTAGGGCTAACTTCAAATAATCAAGGGGGACATGTTTCTGTAGATATTGCATCTAGATATGGCAGTAGATATTAGTTAACTAAGATTTGAAGAAAGTGTAATATGCAAGATATCGGTAACTATTATTACTACCAATAATAATAGTTGTTGTTGTTGTTGTTATTGTCCTTGTAATGTTGCACTAATAGTTGTAGCAGTGTTAGTTGTAGCAGTAGTAGTAGTTTTAGTAGTGAGCAATTCCACGAATATGTCATATCCGATGGTAAAAATTGAAACGCATCGTGGATTTATTTTAATTAGCCCAATCGATTCTTATAAGATACACGATTCATATTTACCCCAGATAAAGAAATGAAAAAAGTCATTAGTACAATGGCGTAATTAGCTTCTGCTTTGGGGCTATTTAGAAATTCACGAAAATAGCTACAATTTTACTTCATTTTAACAATTAATTATTCAGGTAAAAATGTAGGAATTTAAAATTTTAAAAATGGTAAATTAAATTTCGTTCTTTTCTATATTGACATAAACTATTGGTTTGTTTGTTAATAATCGTCCTCACTCCCTGGGAAGTATTATAAAAATCGACCACATAATTTACATAATTATGTCACCGCGTAACGCTCCACATATAAAAAGAACTGTAGAATGCTTGATGAAAAGTAAATTGCTTTTGTATGGTGTTTTAGGGTCAAATGATGAACAAAATGTATTGGAAGCTATTTTTCTAATCAAAATAGATGTTGTGTAAATCGTTAATATAGTATGGTCAGTGCCTGACGCTCTCAGATTATGGAGAGAGTGCTACTTCCAATGTACTATAAATAGTACTGTCTACTGCAGATACACCAAAGACAGCTTTTTGAAAAAGTTCGAAGTTAGAAAATTTGGACAAAAAGCGATAATAGAAATTTTGAAAGACAGGATAATTGAACCTCAACCTCTTACTTCAAAACCTACTTTTACTTGCGTAATTCGTGATGTTCCAATAGAAACTGATTTGATTGAACTAAAAAATCATCTTAAAACAAAAATTCCGATCACTAATATTACGAGAATAAAGGGGGATAGAGGCCCTCTTCCTCTCATTAGAGTTTACACAAAGGATCCTACTCTGGTCAGTGATCTTATCTCCAACGGAATAACTATTGGTTTTAGTAGATACAAGGTGGAGGCTTCTAAACCTATTGCCAGACCTTTTCCATGCAGAAAATGTTATAAATATCATAATAATGCTAATTGTCCGAATCAGCCTACTTGTTACAGATGTGGCCAAGCTCATCTGAGTCATACATGTAATATTATCCTAAATCTAATTTTTGTGCAACTTGCAACAAGATTGGACATAGAACAGCTAGCGCTTTTGTCCTCTTCGTCCTAAAAAGTCTGATCAAGAGCCTTCTAAGAAGATTTTTAGATCTCCAGACTTATACAAGAATAAATCACACTCAAAAAGCTCAATCAATGTTAATGCAAACAAACCAGTCAATCAAGAAGAAGTTCAGATAATTGTCAAGGACGCTATCGAGGAATATTCATTACAAATGGCAAAATGGGTCACAACAATTCTCACACTAACATTACCTGACAATTTAAATAATCATTTCCATTCCGCTGTAAATCAGGCTTCGGAGGAAATGATTAACTGTCGTTTCAACATTCTAAAGTCTGTGGACGGACACATTTTTGTTGGCAAAGAACTATTTACAAAAAAATGCAAAACAAAATTCTAATGAAAAGACATAGAAAGACACATTCCTACCAAACTTATTTGATAACGCTAAATTAAAGAATTATGAACAGAGGAACTTACGCAACTATATACAAATTTCAAATTAGATAACATCACATAAATTTCCACGGATGCATTACATCATTGCATAAAAGAAGTGCACAACAAATGCAAAAGAAGTCCAACTACAAAGAAAAGAAGAAGAAGAAGAAGTCCTGTGCGAATTTAACATCATATCTCCTGATCCACTTCCCTGATCTAAACATAAATATACCTAAATATTTTTTTTTCAAATTTCTTAGTAGATTTTAGAAAATTCAAATATTTAAACAATAATCAAAACGGTTTCACTGGTGGTTTGCGGGGTCGCACCTGGTGTCCGGGTTAGGAGTTCGATTCATGTTAATCACATAATATTATATAAATTCAAACAAACAAAATAAATTCCAAGGACGAAAGTGGCCTTGGTGGCCAGAAGTCCAGCTTTGGTGGCCCTGCGGGCCCGGGCATTTTACTTTAGCGGCGGCAGAATATTTGGTGCAGAAAGTAAAGCGCTTTCATGTGGTGTATTAAGTCAAATACTGAACAACAAGTATTACAACGTTTGTCTTAATTACAATAAATATTATGTAAAACATGAACGAGCAATACCACGCGTCACAAACTGACATTCAGAATATACTTTTATACTGTAATTGCGGTATATCTCCGAGAGGTTCAAAAAATGCAAATTGGACATTTGATATGCTAGCAGAAGTACGGATGATCATGTTCTCGATTAAATAACACATATATATATTAAAAATACTATTTATTATATAATATTAAAGTTGCCGTCACGCACAGACATGTTCACAACCAGCACTAACATTTTGATATACATTTCCCAAACTCTCTGAAAGCATGGGCCCAACAAAACTCTCTAATGTACTACTTAATAGTGGGGAATGTTTGACATTTTATCTTCATTTAAACAAGATCAAGTTGTAGGTAGTAACAGCATATAGGAAGATAAAAAGAGCCTGACATACTGACATGATCATGCGATTGAGTTTAAATTATAATACTTGCCAGGCCGTAAATAAGACTAGACTGAAATAGGTCATTCATTTATGTCAATATATAAAAGAAAAAAGCTTAATATGTATATATTTTAAATTTTGCATTCCAACATTTTTAGTTCTATAACTCATTTAGAATTAGTAAAATCGTAGGTTTTTTTTTACTTTTTAAATAATCCAACAACAGAAGCTCACTATGAATTTGTACTAAGACTTTTTAAAGTATTTTTTAGTAAACACACACATTGTATACCCAGGGCTGCAGCTTGTATTTTTGCAAGGGGAGCAATATCCTATTTTGGCGCCCCTTCGAAGGAGCCAAACATGTGTAGCGCCCCGTCCTTATTTTCATTTTCCGCATCCAGTCCGGTGTTTGGAGGCGTGATTCTTCCAGGCTCCCCTGTGGGCGATATCACGCCTAAATTCTCGAGCGCACCCTCAACTTAAAAATAACTGTGCAAAACTGCACTTACACCCACCATTTTTTCTTTTACACCACCAAACTGAAAATCCTGGCGGAATCCCTGGCAGGCACGTGCAACCTTTGCTCTCCCGTACTTGCGGCTCTGGATACCTTCTAAGAGCTGATTGCACTACTCTACGAAATGTTCACTGTATGTTTGACTTTTTACTACAGAGTTTCACTTATTCGTAGAATCGTTCTAATATTGATTTAAAATTTTTAACTTTTGGAACATGAACATTTTGGCCACGCATTATATTTTATAGTGATATTTTATCTAGGATCTGAGTCCTTTAGTTTATTTCTATCAAAAAGTACAAAAATAAAGCAATACTTACAAGGCAAATTCATCTAATAATTCACAGATGTCAGTGCGTGACGCTGTGTTTTTCCTCCTATACGCTTATTATATTAATATATTCTGGAGCTTTTTATGGAAATTAAACTTAAGATATTCATCTTGAATATGTTTTTTTTTACTTTTTTTTTGGGGGGGGGGTCCATACTTTCAGAGGATTTGGGGGAAATGTATGTCAGAGTGTAAATGCGGGCTGCAAAAATGTCAGTGCGTGACGACAGCTTTAACATTAAATAATATCTGGTGTAGTAAAAAGTAATCCATTATTTTGCCAATAGATGGCTTCAGTGATCTCTATCTCGCGTTGTATAAGTCCGATCGGGTTCAACGAGATGGCGTTCAAACGATGAGATTGCGTACTACAAACACTGTTCAGATAGTTGTGATGAGTTGACTCAGTGTTGTGTGAGCGCGCGTCAAAATGGACACTAGCAAAGAGAAAATACGCTATATTTTACAGTTTTTCTTCGATAAAGGCGAAAACGCAAGCCAGGCGGCTGCAAATGTGAATAGTGTTTATGATCCTGATACTGTAACAGCCAATCACGCGCAATTTTGGTTTCGTCGATTCCGTGCCGGTAATTTTGACGTCAAAGATGTACCACGCACTGGAAGGCCACGTGTCGAACATGTCGATAAAATCATGGACATTGTCGCGTCCAACCGTCATGTAAGCACTGTTTCGATTGCCCAAGAGCTAAACATTGCACAAAAAACCGTGTGGAACCATTTGCATAAGGCTGGATAAAAAAAAGCCTTAACTCGGAACTATACTGTCAACAATTGGACCGTCTGAAGGCAGCAATCGCCCAGAAGCGCCCAGCTTTGGCCAATAGGAGAGGCATTGTGTTCCACCAGGACAACGCCAGGCCACACACATCGATAGTGACTCGCCAGAAGCTCCGGGAGCTTGGTTAGGAGGTTCTTATGCATGCACCTTATAGTCCGGACCTGGCACCGAGTGATTACCATCTGTTCCTGTCCATGGCAAACACGTTTGCTGGTGCAAAATTCGCGTCAAGAGAGGCTTGTGAACATCGACTGTCTCAATTTTTTGCCAATAGGAACAAGGGCTTCTATGAGAGAGGCATCATGATATTACCTTCCAAATGGCAACACGTTATCGAACAAAACGGCGCATATGTGACCTAAATCGGATCATTCTAACTATGGTAAGTCAAGCCTTCAATGTCATGCAAAAATAATGGATTACTTTTTACTACACCATATATATAGTATTCTTATTGATTACGTGTTCATTCACCGAGAATGTGTTTTTCAATGTCTCCTCTATCCCACGGTGTGCTAAAATTGACTTTGTTGCTATTATAACAGAAGTTATAAGGCAATTAAAGTCGAAAAGTGTATTCTAAATGTCAGTGCGTGACGCGTGAAATCGCTAGTACAACTGTTAGCGTTGCCAACATATTTTATTCACTCCTCACCAAGGAGTGGGAAAATCAACTAATCAGTTACAAAAATATACAAAACTAATATTTTATAAAGTCTGTATAACACGCATCAGCTTACAGTGCAGCAAATTGATGGCGTGTAAATGACAAGATGATTACTCAGCATGCTGGACGGACGGACATCAGGCGTGTTTGATATTTGCTGTTGACTGCACTGCATGCTGTTATGTATAATAACCTCTTCTGTTTTCTGACTATGGACTGATCTAATGCTTATGTGGTGACGAGCTAAGGGATTATAATTCATATAACAACAATATTCATTATACAGAACGGTTATTCTGCCGGTAATACGTACTTTACGGTTGCGAAAGTTGGAGTACGATCCTAGCAGATGGACATAAATTACGTGTGTTTGAAAATAAGGTTTTGAGAAACGTATACGGGCCGAAACGGGAAGAAATGATTGTGGAATGGAGAAGACTGCACAATGAAGAACTTCACGGACATTACGACTCATCCCATGTTGTAAGAATAATAAAATCGCGACGACTAAAGGGGGCAGGCCATGTAGCTCGAATGGGGGGAAGCGAAGATTATATTCCATCGTGGTTGGTAAACCGGAGAGAAAGAGACCGTTAGGAAGACCGAGATGACGTTGAGAGGATAATATTAGAATGGATCTTCGAGAAACAGATGTTCATGATGAAAACTGGCTTGATCTTGCTCAGGATAGAATTCTGTGGCGAACGTTTATTGCTGCGTGTATGAACTTGCGAGTTCCGTAAGCCATAGAGTACGTAAGTATTTCTTATTCGAATTATTCACCATATTGGTACACAAACAACCAGAACATATAAATGGAGCGGGAGAATAATCGATGGATTGTCAATAAACAGTTCCGTATGTTGAAGTGTTTAATAGTCAGCTTGCACGTAACAAAACAAATGTCAAAAAAAGCATCAGAAAGCTACTGTACAAACTAATGAGTTTAATTCAGGCTTACGTTTTTCTTAGAAAAATCGTTATGCAACAAACTTGTATGAATTATTACAATGTCCCCAATACATGACGCCAAGCTTTTTGCTTTTATGTTGTTTTAAATTTGTTCAAGATTCGTTCCGTGGTATGTGACGTCCTGGAGCTGTAAGACCGTAGGAGTAGATCCATCAAGGTTTGTGCCAACCAAAACGATAATGTCTCCACTTTCCAGGGTTTTTATAAAACATTTCTCTTGCAACATCTGTAAAAGAATGTTCCGTCAGCTTGTAAGATTTATGAGTGTGGATCATTTTCTTTTATTTCGGGTAGTATTGGTCAAGTTACCAACTTTGAGGTCAAAAGAAGTTGTGAAAATAAGAAAAGGGGACTATTTAAGATTCTAAAATGTTTAGCCCATTTTAGGGCAAAAATAGCACATTTATTAAATCTGATTAATTCACTACAGAAATATACAATTTAGTATAAATTTAGAAAATTCTTGTTCAACTGACGTCATCATAACTGGTTACATAAACCTCTACATTAAAACCTTAAGGTTGTAGATCACCCTGGAAATTATACTGTTCGTGTGTAAAATATTGCATTACTATAAAACTACATGAATCAAAGAAAGCATGACGAAACACTAGGCGAAAACAGAAGTTAAAAATTGCACTCCTGAGAGACGAGTAAAACAATTCCCATGTAAACCAATGGAAAGATCATACCAAGCTGGTAGGAAAGATCTGCACCGTTAAATGTTCGCCGAAATTACTGGTCTCCAAATGATTAATTAAATTTGTGGGGTTCTGTTTCCTAATACAAAATCCATAACTAAGTTCTTAAATCGACCTTGCGTTTAAACTTACACGCTTAACATAAAGGATATGATAAACGTCGTAAGCCATAAATAATAAGATCGTTCTCCTTTGAAAGGCTAAGCTGCATTGACAACGCATAGATAAAACATGAACAAATTTTAAGATATTATAATGCTCATAGCTATTATTCAATCGGACAGTACAGCAATAACACAAGTTCATACAGAAAGGATTGGCGATATATACTCGTATATTGATCTAGCACGCTACTAAAACGATGGAAGCTCAAACCTCGTCCCATCTGAATGGGTTTAGTTTGAAAGGCGAACGATCGGCGTCTTATGTTTTGTTTCGACACGCATGGCTGCGTGTTTCACGAAATATCTAAGCTTTTTATCACTCAATATACATGTGCAATCCTTCCCTCTCGCCTTCCCTTTTTCTCTTCTTCACGCATTGGCTTCTCTCTCTCTCTCTCTCTCTCTCCTACGTACAGTACATATCTCGCACATGAATCAATACATTAAGCAACAGAGAGTAGTAGTAATAGCTTACTTCAATCAGAAATTTTAATTTTTTATGGTTCGTTATGCATTTTTTTAAAAAGATCTGATTAATGGTATATCTTGTTCGTTATTTTGTACTTCGCCTGAATTCTTCCTGCTTTCGTTAATTGCTATGAATCACGTTAATATTACCCTTTTATTGATAAAAATCTTAACAAAATCAAAATGATCGATGTTGTTTCCAGTAGAACAATATTGTTAGATTTCAAGACGACATTTTCATTTGATTTACAGTGTTACAAGATTACGAAAATATGTTGTAGCTAAAATGACATATGTAATGTTTAATGCACACACGCGCACACACATTCTCCCTCTCCCGCGCACACATACCCTCCTCCCACACACACACACACACACGCGCGCACACGTGGATCTTCTTTCATATATGTGTGAATCTCAATTGATTAAACGTGATATACTGTAATCATATTTTCATATTTTAGAAATGTAATTTACTTAAATTATGGAATAAATATTTTGTTACCAGAACGGTGTAAAATGGCGTTTGCTGTATCCGTGCTAACTTCTAATAAATAAAATAAATTAATTAAAAAATTAACAACACACTTTCAGTATGTCTGTTCCGTGCTTTTATTTTCTAAATACAGTACATAATGTATTTTATGTAATTCATGACGATAGTTTCGCAAATATTGCTACTAGTTTTGTGAAAAAATTGTGTACATTTTTTTCTGCATACAAAAGTCAAAGATCAGCAAGATGGCAACACTGAAAAAGATATAGTACGTGATGTTCGAGAGGTGAAACTTTTTTCTTGAGCTGTCTGATAACAAATTGGACTATAGATTACTTGTCTATTAGATTTAAAATTTCCAATAACAATGGCGGAGGCTCCGTTCCCTTGATATCATCTCAGACATAAACATTCATATTTATAAAATAGGTTAGCAACACTGTAAAGAAGTTGAAAATTGAAGCAAAAATTGCAATCAAGTTGTAGTACTGAAAGCGATCCGTTGTTTACTATGAAACCAAAGAAATAAGTATAAATAGTAATTGCAAAGTTGTCTACGAAATATAAAGATTAATGTTAATTTAGACAATATCAACAATGCAGAATACAAAATATTACAACTATGATCTACAAATCTAGTTTAGCAATAATTTTCCCGTGAATTTTCTGACTATACGGACATTAAAATCAATTTTTCTTGACTCATACTTACGTTAGAGACCTAGTCCCTATTTCTTCTTGTAAATAGGAATTTTCGTCCAGAAAAATAGTCTCTTAATTTTTGTCTACACTATCCATACAAATGGAAATAGTGTTTTGCGCTACATGAATCAGATATACCTAAACCTACTCTTTGTAACGAAGCTAGTGGACACTTGCTACGAGAACACAGAGATTGAAACCATGGAAAGTGTGCCATTCTACATATTTTCTGAAAAGGATTGGTTAGTGAGGTCGTCTAGTATCAAAATCAACTCCGCATTTTCAACTTCTGTGGAATACGGAAAGAAAAAAGTTGCATAAAATTGCTATAATAGCAGGCGTACAGGAACTTGCCTGAATTGTACACAATTTAGCGTATTCCTCGTGGCGGAGAATGCCCGTGTGCATGAGTTCGAATTCCAGCTCTTCCACATTTTTTCTTTTCTTTTAGCTACGTCTGGACGTTCAATTCTCGTTCTCTACCATTTGCAAACGGTCTTAAACATTCAAAATAACACAAATTATTGGAAATTTTTTTTTATAATTATGAAGAGAATAAAGACAATGCTCAAAGACAATGTCTTTATTCTCTTCTACGCTATTAATACATTTGGAATTACTAATTAATACCACCTTAATTTGTGTTATTTTGAATATGAATACTATTTTTTTTTCGTCATTGGCAGAGAACAAAAACTGAATGTTCCGACGCAACCAGAAAAAAGTAAGAAAACGTTCTTATAGATTGGGGATTCGAACCCATGTATATGAGCATCAAAATTCCTATAACCACGTGCTTAAAACCCCTCGAAGAAGATGGCTACGCTGAACAGTCTTCAATTCAGACAAGCCCCTGTACTTGTGCCATTATAGCAGGTTTATGCAGCTTTTCTTCTTTCCACATTCCACAGAAGTTAAAAATGTGGCGTTAATTTTTATCTTAGACGACTTCACTCACCCTTTCCGAAAATACGTAGAAATGTAAACTTTCCATGGTGTTGGTCCGTGTGTTCTCCGAGTTAGAGAAGCACTAATGAAGATTAAGTGTATACGGGAATAACGATGAATGTTCATCAAAAGTCGAAATTGAGTAAATAATGCCATATTATCGGCTTATCCCATAAGTAACGTAGTATGTATGAATGACCTCTGCAATGACGCCATCTGACGAGCAAATAGTGAAGTAGACGGTACATGTCATAGCCGAGTCATATAGGGCACTTGATTGTGCAGCAGTGTGTAGAAAGGAAAACGGTCTACTCCACGTTTTGGGTATGTGGCTTATGTTTGTCATGGCATTGTCGGAGGACCACGTACGGCATGTAATGCTGAATTTCACCACGGACATCCAGCCAGCAGAGCAGCGCGAAACACCAATGCCGTATATGGTCAGATTGCTGTGAAAGTTCAAAACTACCAGAGGAGGTTCCAGAGGTTTTGGTCTGGGGACACCAGCCTCACCAATAATTCACGAGAAGGGAGACCTGTGCAGCTGGACAACGAAGCCCTGCAAGCAGCGGTGGAGGAAAATCCAATTCAAACTAATGATGAACTGGCTATCGAACTCCATCTCACCAATTCGATCGTTCATCTTCATCTTCAGGACCTTGGATACGTGTAGAAACTCGGAAAATGGGTTTCAACGGAAGCAGCAACGAGTTGACATCTGTAGTTCCTTGCTCACCCGTCACAGACATGAGCTATTTCTGGACCGAATGATGACAGGGAATGAAAAGTGGGTTCTCTATCATAACATTAAACTCAAACGGCAGGGAGTACCTAAAGGAAGGGGCGCAGGAACTGTGCTAAAACAGGATCTCCACCCCTGCAAAGTGAAGTTGAGTGTTTGGTGGGATATCCGTAGAATAAGTCATTTTGAACTCTCGCCACGTAACCAGACCATCAATGCAGATGTCTACTGTCAGCAGCCCGTAATGTCTATGGACTGCATTGTTGGAGAAACGTCCTGTTCTGATTAATCGCTCACAAGGGTGTGCTCATCTACAGTGATAACGAGCGCCCACACACGGAAAGAAGGATATATGCTAATATCGAGGAATGTGGCTGGGAGAAACTTCCTCACCCGGCGTTTTCACCAGATCTTGCACCATGAGAGTGCTGTCTTTTTCCCAGCCTGCAAAACCACCTTTTCGGGAAAACACAACAAAATGAGGATGACGTGCAACGAACAGTTACCCAGTTCTTTGTCTCCAAAATCGGTGACTTATTTCGGCGGGGGACTCAACAACCGGTTTACAGGTGACAGAGTGTTGTGGAGTAAGATGGAGACTATTTACCTGACTAACAGTAGTGTTTCAGGAAAGTTCCACGTCATGACAAACACAGTTTATATTGCAGATAATTGCAGAAATTTTGTTTCAGTCATGTGTTAGCTGTTCCAGAGTTTATATACAAAGTTAAATCAGATCAGCGCACTTGAGGTACCAGAAGTAAGTGAAGGTGCACATTTAAGTCCTGTGCAGAAAGCGGTTAGTGTTGAAAAGAAGTGTTGGGATGTATATCTAGGGCATCAAAAAGGATACTGCTCATGTGTCACGTTACAGGTGATAATTGTAAGTGCTTACGATTAAGATGTTTTCTTCTCTGATAGAAAGGAACAAGATAATAAAGAAATTTAATGCAATGGTCTCGTTTGATACACAGAATGTTCACCTGAAAGGGTTGATCAGTTCACATCCTGTGAGGCGAAGAAGATCAAGAAATGTCCAGGTGAAGCCAAATGTCACATTTTTTTATGTCTATAAGGTGATAGAGTGTCTAGAAACATAATGCTCGCTGTATAACAGACAGTGAAAGGAAAAGTGGTGTCAGTCAGTTTTTTTTGTTTTTTTGCTTTTAATGTTGAGTTAAGGTCACATCTGTAGTTTTCATATTCAAATCTATTTGATGGAGAAGTAGTGCAAATCAGAACTCTCTTGTTAACCGCACAAACAGCAGAACTTTCTTGGATTTCATTGTGTATTTCATTATAGCGTTTTTTATTAAAACCCTTTGTTTCTTTAATTGACTTCGAGTTGACTTACACCACTTTTCCTTTTACCGCCGCATATCATGGTTGACACGTTCTTCATTTGCAACTTTTTCGTTCGTCTTTTGGGTGTTTTCATATTGTGTATTTGTTACATTTTCTATTGTTGTTGTCCAACTTTATAAACTTTATAAACCTTTGTTTCATTATTAAGAAAGCGTCCCATTGAAGTATTTCAAATTCCGTTAAATTTGCATATAACTAAGAATTTAGTGCTTAAACTTGAAAACGACTTTTTTTTTAACTTTTAAGAATGGACAAACCTTGATCTGTTATTCGTATGTATGCTTCAAATCTTTTAATGGTCTCTGTGTGATTCCGAGTGTAGCCTTAGAAGTTCAAAATAATTACATCACGATTTCTTTATCCGAAATGTAAACTTATTTCTAAAGCTTAAGAATTACGAATAACAAATAACAAAAATTTGTAATTAGTCGCATATAGTTAGATCTACCTGCAATATGGTTTCTAATCCGTATGCATGCCATTGCATCTAATTCGTATTCCACACTTAATTTAAATTCTTCTTTATATCGATAAAAAAACTTCGTATTATTTTTTATTACAATCGTTCCGAACAATTCAATTTCACTTTGTGATTATTATTATTATTAATATTATTTCTCTCTTTCTCTCTCTCTTTCTCAGGTTCTCAAGACAGAAAATAACGAAAAGTCACATTAAATAGGAAATTACCCAACTTTATTCTCTGTAACTTGGTACTTTCCATGGTTTAACTGCTTCAAAAGGAAATTTCATTTATGAAACTAAAAGTTTCAAGAACAAAATCTTGTTTTCTTGTCTACTTAAATTTTGTTTAGTGTGAATGAAATTCTTGTATGTTGAAAGGTGCTTTCACTTTAGAAATAAAGTCTGTTACGAACCACTTTCTTGAGGAAAAAAATAGAAAAAAATATTTAATTATTTCTAAACCTTTCGTTCCCTTACGGTATCGGAGGATAAATGCATTATTTCAAGAAAAGCGTGCATTTTGGTATAGAAACATAAAATTTGGTGCAAATGTTCTTTGGATTAAGATATGGAGGAATTTTGAAAAACAAAAAGAGCCTAAGGGAAAATGGGGTAGCCCCGGACAGTTTAACACATTGAAGTACTTCTTGGCAATACGATGTAAAATTGTTCCAAAATGAGCCGTAACTATTTATTCGAAATGTGGACTTTATTGACAAAGCAAAGATTTCGAAATAAATCCAAAAGTAATGAAATAAACAAATGACAATATAGATCGACACATTTTACATATTTCGAATATTGGCGGGTACTACCGGACACGTAATATATTTGAAGAAAATCATGTGTTACATTTAGAAGGAACAATAAGAATACCTATCCACGAAGTATACAATGGTCACATGTGTAATGGATATCTGTTGATTCGATATGTGTGCAGTTTTCATGGGTCCAGCAATTGAAAGATTCAAACTGTATCCAGCCTTCGTTGAACGTTTCACCACAAATGATGCATTCAGTGGTGTTTTCCTGTTCATTTGGTCGTAAGTCCTTTTTAACCTTGTCACAAGCAAGCTGTTCGTGGCTCATAAGCTTCTTGCGTCGTTTCTTTGCTGGTTCGTGTGTTGAAGTCACTTTTCTTTCAAGTCGCTCTTTATATGGTGAAGATGTTAGTATCGCAATCACTTCAGTTCATCTTGTTCTTGACATCAAACACCTCTTGCGGTTTTCTGGCAATGGTGATAACTGTTCAATAATGGACAATAATAAATTTGTAGTAAAAATCTCTCCCAGCACTCTGTTTTTCTTTGTTAAATCTGTGGTTGATTTGAAGTTCTTCTGCTAAGTCAAACGTTAGCTTCAGGAATTACTTCCGAGAAAACGGCATTAAGCTATCAGCTGTTTCACATGCCGTGTCAGCTCTTCTTCATATCTATCGGGGAAAGTATTTTCGAATCTTCCTAACTTAGGTGCAACACGAAGTTCCATGCCTTAATTTCGTTGTGAAAGTCTGTCTTGCACATAACTTTTAGGGACACCTAATCTGTTCGCAGCTGTTCTCACACTAACTTTCTCGGCAATAACTTATTCAATTGCTGATTTCATGTCATTTTCTGTCCAAGACCCTTGAAGTCCTTGCTTTGTTTTGAATTTTGGCATGTTCTCAAAGTAGCCAATGTTACCTACAACCAAGAAGAAAAATTTCCTTAGAACTCTGTCACACAGTATCAAACACGAACTGCCACATTTTGTCCGGTTTTACCCGCCAATCACCTGTCCGGGGCTACCCGACATGTACCATTCGGAAATAAAATGCCTCACACTCAAACACAGTGAGATATGTATTTGAGGTTTCACACACGATTTGTTCAAACACTAATCAGTACACTCACATCTATCTGTGTTTATTTTACTTACCTTAATAAAAGCAATGTCCTTCCGAAATTTACCTCTGCACGAATAAGACATGTACAGAAACACAACGACTCTCAGCACGTCCACATTTCTTCACAGACGAACTCCTACCACTTGCACGTGCACTGGAGAACAAAGTTCTTTCTTTTTCTGCTGACACAGTGTTGCTAATTCATACGGATATTTCGGAACTTATACTGTCCGATGCTACCCGATGTCCGGGGCTACCCGATGTTCCCCTATATTAAAAATGGTGGCCAATTTTCAAAATGGTCTTTGTAAAATTGTGATCATTTTCAGATATGCATACGTTTGCCAAAATTGCCTCCATCGAAAATAGAGGATAGTAATTTGAAGAATTTTCATACATTAATTAAGTATTAATATGGGTAAACATACTTTCTCTGCTTGTGATCTTGCGTGTCGGCTTTTGTATTATTATTATTATTATTTACGTGATCAAGTTTCAAAATTAACGGTAGGTGACACTTTTGTTTAGTATACCCTACTCCTTTTTGAGGATGAAAGAAACTCATTGCATCTGGAATTGCTATACGTATATAAAAGTGAATGGTCGTTAAGTTCTGCAAAAGCTTTGTAATCGTTCAACGTATCCCCCAAAACTTGGCATAAATTGTCACTAACCTACAAACACTATTGTGAAGTTCTCAGCCTCAAAACTCCCAGTGTTTCCATCTTGTCATTGCCATAGTAAAATTCAATATTTGCGAAAACGTTTTATATACCATTCAATGCATCTGAACCAATCTTGCGTTGATTATTTCTCGATAACCTAGAAAAACGACTGTAGGAGCTTCCAGAACCACAAGTATCTCGTTTTTCAGTGTTGCCACTTTATTATAAAATTTAATTTTTACAATGGCTTATATACTGCTTAGAGTGCATGCACGGAATTTTAACACGCATGTTTCTCGATACACTATAAAAACTCCCGTGGCGTTCAACATCTCTATTGTCAGTGTTGCCAACCAAATTACCATGCTGCCCAAAGTCAGTGCAAATCGACATTTATGTTTTGGCAGTGTTTCTGTCTAGTGATCTAGAAACTTCTCCACATGATTATAACTCATCAGCTGCAAAGTTTATATCACTAAAGTAGAGGCTACTTTAGGCATTTGGTGGGTTATTAGGAATGATTAGTAGCTTTCTACTAGTCAGCAGCCTTCCGCAAACTATTTCCAAGTGCGGACCAATTTTATTATTTGAGAGGTTCTACGGACCATCCTACTATTTATTTATTGCTTTGAAATTGAAATCATTTATGGACTTCAGGCATCTAAGGTTCAGACTGGGATAGGAGAGGGGAAAAGATGAGGGAAGGTGTCGACCAGGCCTTAGTTGATGGTGCCATCCTAGCGTTTGCCTGGTGTGACTGAAGGAAATCCTGGACAACCTCAGTGGGATGGTTGGCCGTTGGGATTGAACCCAGACTACCCGAAAGCTACACCGACTCTCTTCCACTGAGTCACGACCGCTAGATTATTTAATATTTTGAGTTACGTTTTAATACTAATAGATTTCAGACTGAATGAATATTCCATTAATTTTAAATAATGATTAATAGCTGGAAGAAACTATATATTAAGTTCTGTTTAATAATTGAAGGTTATCAAAAGTATTTTGTAGACCTGTAAACCATTTTTTTTTTTCAGAATAGAATTTGAATAACCTCTACCTTTCTTGTGTACTATACTCACAAAGGATCGGTTGATCACGAACAGTACAAGTAAGGGCGCGCCTAACAACAGACGAACGAACTAACTTACAATTCTCCAACATTTAAATACTCGTTATTTCCGTATTGGTCTAGACAAAATTATTTTTTTAAGATTCTCAATTATTCTGTGTGAGATACACATTTCTCTTGAACTTGATATTTTCCCTCTTTTCTTCACTAATGTTCAACCTAGTTCAGAGAGGACCACAAGGACTGACCTCGAAGACCACCTGTGGTCCGCGGACAATAGTTTGCGTAACGCTGTACTAGTGGATACTACAGGCACCTCACTGTAGCTTACAGGCAGTTTATCAAGCTTTCAGGATTAATCAAAGCGTCTTTTGTTTAATTCTTTAGAGAATCTCTTGCACAGCTATTGCAGTGTGGGTTTGAAGTCTCTGACGGTACCATGCCGCCTCAAGTCTAGTGTTCGTGGTTTTGAAATTATGAAACAATGAAGTTTAATCTCCCATCCTGTATCTCTGAAAACAACCTGTAAATTAAAAAAAAAGCTAGAAGAGGATTATACCGAAAACTTTCGTTAGAAAATGCGAAAAGCTTCGTCAAAATGGATGTATTTACTTAATAGTAATGCCTCACAAACAAATTTATGCTATAAACTTATGACGGCCTTCTTGACAACGTACTAATATATTTATTTGTATGTGTGTGTATAGTAAAATCAGTGTAAAATCTTTAAATGTAGAAAGCTAAATAAGTGAAATGGACCTGGCAAGTATTGAGTCATTAGATTCAAAAGGGTGGGATTTGAAGATCGTTGAATAATTCAAATCTGAAACAGATATAGTTCCTCTGTATCTATTTTCATTAAGGCGCTAGCCTGCGTTACAAAAAGACAGACAAAGTGACATTAATATAGAAGCAATAACTTGGCGTTGGGGGAGCTAAAGAACGTAGATAAGTATGAAATTGAGAATCTCCTTTCTTCCTTAAATGTTAAAAAAAAAGTCACAACCCTATTTTGTCAAATCCGGTCAGCACAAAATTAGCATACATTATTAATACTTACTTATTTATTATCTCAGTGATGTGTATGATAACTTATAATCTCCAACCAACACGCGCATGACAGTCAGTTGAGAAAAGGCGTTAATAAAAATGCTAGACGAGTGACTTCCGCAGCAGCTCAATTAGGTCGTTGGAAGGCAAGAAAGATTTATGATCTATTCGGAATCTGCTTAATGATAGTTTAGCCAAGGCAATACATTAAAAGTTCAACGCCCTGCCTCGTAACCGATCTCGTCGAGAAATTAAGCTACATTTCTTTCCCTCTAGTCAATTTTCTGTTTCATGGTTTTGGGATAAATAGTTTCCCCATGACTTTCAGATGAGGTCCAATTCAAGCTCGCTCGCTTTCTCTGCTATATTATTTATATTTTATTTCTTTATTATTTATTAAATCATGAAGTGGACCTAATGTTGTTTATCAGATGAAATTAGTGAACTGACATTGAGTTAACAATATATTTGCATTTATAATTTTATGTAATAAAGAAATTTGTGTATACGAGGGTAGTTCAATATTAAAGGTGCACTCCAATTCATAGAAAATGGTCGATGGGTCCACTTTCTAAGTTCATATGTAGCAATAATGAATCGATATTCAATATAAGGTGGAAATTATCATTTGATATGTTATGCTTCCAAAGAGCATTAGTGCGAATATAGTAAAAAAAAAATCACCGAAATCCACTGAACGCTATGTCCATTTATTTTGTGGACGTCCATTGGGCATTCGTATTATGTCCAATATGTCCACGGTCATGAAATGGACGTACTAGTACATGCACATGGACGCCCAGTGGGTATCCTGTGCTGTTAGGGATCTTCTTACATATGAACTATAGGATGAAACATGTACGATAGGTCTTATAACCTTATTTAAATATGAAAATATATTTCGTAACGTAACATTTTTATCATTCTGTCATATTTTCATTTTGATTCATTTATGGCTATTAGCAATTTGGCTCAGACCAGACTAGGGTAGGGAAAGGGTATAGGAAATATTGTAGTAAATAAATTATTTTTTAAGTTAAATTTCTTCTTATGTGGTTGAGTTTTGATTCAAAATTTGAAAATAAATTGTAGCATTCTTCTCATTAGTTAAATAATCCTTAATCCCCCCTTCTTTTGTTTGGTAGAAATGAAAAAGATGAAATAAAAAGAAAATCCATTCATAAATTGGATGAATGGAAATTTAGATATATACCTAACGAATCTACTTCTCTTTATGAACTAAGGATCTACTGGAATCGTTGCCATTCATTAGTGCCATCATCGACCATAAATAATATATTCTAATTAACGTTCGTCATTACGTAAGAGGAGGGGCGAAAGAACGATTTTGTTTTAAAATGTTAAAAGAATAACCTCAAGTGCCATTCTATAAATCCCACAACTTTAATTAATTAGCTGCTTTTCTAATTAATTAAATTATAGGATTTCACAGCATCAATAGTAAAAGAAAGAATAATGTTTTTTTGTTTTTGTTAAGTTTTTTAGACAAGAAATTTAAAACTTAGTTATTTTTGTATAGGAACTAGACATTGTTTCCGTGACTACCTTGTAGTCATTATGCATTGCGTGTTATATAAGTGCGACAAACTGGCTTTCGTTCATGTCCAAATTAGCATACATTGCTTCTGTTTGTAAAGAAAGAGCAAGATGAACTGACGCGCTCAGTTATAAGAGATCCCTTTGTTCTAAGTTAGCAATATGTTGCGACTTGTGGTTTCTTTGTTTGATTTATAGTGATTACATAGCTCTGTAGTTGCGTTTCAAGTTTTTGTAACAAATTAACAGCACATCGAAGGAGTTTCTGCTACTGCCAATAAAGTTCTAAAATGATTAAGTTATAAAGTGAAGAATTATGATTGGATATTGATTATCATTCATAACCATCTTCCCTTCTAGTAGCAAAGTCAAACTGCATATTGTTGCCGAGCACCCCTTCCCTTATTTGGTAGAACGTTTTCGTTTTAGCCGAAAGGTTCTGGATTCGCATCCAGCGGTCGCCTATCTTAACTGAGGTTTTCCTGGTTTTTCTCCGATTGCATCAGGTAAACTCTGAGATGGTGCCTTCAATAAGAGAAGAGCCGATTCGTTCCCAAATCATTCCTATTTGCTAATATTATTATTGTTGTTGTTAATATACTATATAAAATGGCCTTTGAGCTGTCAGGCTTTACGTATAAAACAGAAATAGTATATATTTAATCAGTAAATATACGGCAAACCTGTATTAGTACCAGGTGATCATTAAATAAGTATCGCTGCTCAGAGTACTGTGGAGACGTAACCACTGGACAGAATGCAACCAAATGTGGTACGATCAGATTTGGGAAGATGCAGAAGCGATTGGTGCAGAAAATAATAGTTCCAATTTGCGCCACCAGAGTAAGTTGTGGCGCTGTACAACGCCACTGAAGTGCAGCATGGAAGGAAAACGACACGAGGGACGCTAAATGATAAGAAAGGGTGTCATGTTCTCTCATGTGGGTCTCGTCCCATTGATTACTACCCGTGGTCAGTGGCGAATTTACGGGGGCAGGGCGTTTGTTCTGAAGGCCCCTGTAAATGTCGGGATCTCTTAACAAAGGACAGAAATGTTAGTCGTGCCTAATGCGCAGAAACTGCAAGCTCCCCGTACAATTGTGTACCGGTACATGTGCTGTGCCGTTATTTGCTCATTAAGGTGCTTCCCTCCAACTTCTTTTGTTCCATTTTGCTTCCGTGTCTCTTCTTATCCCGCCACTAAACTAGGGGCAGTGGCCACAAAGGCCTTTGTTTTGTTTTGTTTCGACCTCCTGCTGGACTTTGATAGGAGGGGAGACGATCGCTGCTTATGTGTATAGGACATTAACATTACGGCGTTTGTTTTAGACACTCCGGTATCTTCAGGGCTTTTGGAGGGCGTTACGGGGGGGGGCGGGCTTTCGGGCTTCAGCCCAAACGCTCTTCCCACGTATTCGCCACTGACCACGGGTAGTAATCAATACGACGAGGCCCACATGGGTGATCATGACACTCTTTTTTATCGTTTAGCGTCCCTCGTGTCGTTTTTTTTTCATGCTGCACTTCAATGGCGTTGTACAGCGCCACAATTTACTCTGGTGGCGCAAATTGGAACTATTTATTGTTCTACACCAATCGCTTCTGCATCTTCCCAATTCTTCTCCTACCACATTTGGTTGCATTCTGTCCAGTGGTTACGTCTCCACAGTTCTCTGAGCAGCGATACTTATTTCATGTCACCTGGTACTTAGGCCCTAATATAGAGGAAAGCTGGGAGAGTTTGCGCGGTAGGAGAGATTACGCACACCCTAGAAAGACAAGGAGTGGGAGTTACGTTTTGCGAGTAAAAAACAAGTGAATACGTTACTGGCAGACTCGTCAGTTGAATTCCTGTGTAGACAGATGGTGGTCGTCGAAAGTTATCATAATTTTATTGCGTGTCCGATAGAAGTCAAATGCCTGAATTTTCATAAACGTTGACTATACTATCATAGTAAATGTTTTACTGTTAAATACTTAAAAATCAAGAAGTATCTGAACTAGTTCTTTGTCAGAACTAGTCAGTGTGCCGTCAATCTGGAAATCAACACCCAAGCTATGTAGTGCGTAATCTCTCCCCTCTATTGAAGAATTGTATATATTGTTTATCGCTTCTGCTAGCAGAAAGCCCCACGTTGGGCGCCAATTATATGTAAAGGGTATAATACGAGAGGCCTCTTAAATAATATACTGTCTCTCTCTATTACTTATATAGTCTATGTATCTAACACTTGCACAATGAGCCCAAAGAAAAACCCTATATAACACCCTGTAGTAACTTAAGCCACGGTTAAGATGGAAGGATGAACCGATATTCGATGCTGAAAAGGAATAACTAAATTAGTACAAGTAAATAGAACATATAAAGGAATAGCGGAAATGAGTGCTACTACCAATCTCATTTCTTAGACACAGTAGAAACCAGGAATAGGTAGAGGACCACTACCAGTCTCATTTCTTAGACACAAGTAGAAGCCAAGGAATAGGTAGCAGGTAGGTAATACTGAGAATGAAGTCCAAAGAACACTTATGATTAACAGTATAAAAGGCAAAGACCAATAAAAGATCGAGAATCAACGTTAATGACAAGAGGTTTATTGGCGAACTGCTTGTCCGAAGAACACACCAAGCAAGAGAGCTTGATGTGGTTCGGCCCGAGGATATTTCAGCTCTGGGGCTGCTGCTTCGATATTTATACCCCCGATCGGCGCTCAGATGTCGGTTTGTGATACACGAAATTACTTGTTTGCACAATTTAGTCTTATTGACACATATACACGTACCACTGAGTTCTGGTAAATAGAATTTTACAATGCAATTATACGCACTAGATATCTGAAAAGAAGTGTATAAACCAACAGTCCGCACAGGATGTCTAAAAATTAAGTATTCAAATTAAAATGAATTTGAATAATACAAACTTCAGACTGTTTTCTCAATAATAAGAGACAACTGACGAGCAATAAGCAAATTGAGAGGTCTCTTACAAGTTTGCGTAGTACATTCATTAAATATAATGAGAGGAGAGTATGCGTAAAGTTATGTATAAATCAGGGTTAGATATTGGTGTCATTTTTGGTCTTGACCCACTTACTTGACAGAGGAATACACTGTGTGAACAGTATAAAATCATCTTTCTCTGTCCACTTATTGTATTAGTAAAGTTTATAAACACTGCCAATAGTAACAAATGTAACATTTAATAGGAATATTCAGGATGCTTCAGCTAATAACTGTTTGTAATGCAATAGTTTATAACGTTTTGGATCACAACAAGTAGTTTCTATTTGGTTCGTACTATTGAACATTATCTTATTCTCATGCGCCGTCTCTCCTACCCATGCGCGCAATCTTACCTACCCTAGTAGGAGAGTTTGCGTAAATTAATGATTTTTAGAAAAGCATTATCATTAAGCATGCAATGACTTATATCAAAGATTCATAGTATGTAATTGTGTATAAGATACTAAACAATACATTGTGTACGTTTTGAGACGTTTGTATACAAAATAGAATTTTAGTGACTTTTTCTTTAATTGTGCGCAATCTCTCCCGACTTTCCTCTACTTAATATGAAGCATCTATTGTAAGTACTAACCATAATATAGAAGCATAATGTTTCCTCCGGTCTTACATGAAGTCTTGAAATAGCACTATTTACGCATGAAACATAATTTTCTTCTTAATGTAGGAGTTTGTGAAATAAATAAACATAAAACAGCCTAAGAAATTTGAACATAAGAGAAAAATTGAGATTAAAATTAGCCTGCAAAACTGCCTAAAGTTCTACTCTACTCCTTTCCTCGTATAGGCTAGAGATAATCAGCTACTAGATTACTGAGCCGTCAGGCACATATTCAGTCCAAAATACAGGCATGTGAGACACAATTAATATAATTATGAAATGACGCATTGTTATTCTTTTTTTTGTTTTCAGTAAAGCTTTCAGAAACTTGAAAACAACAGCATTAAGAGGAAGCAAACTCTGAGAAAATTTTTTGTTTAAAGTCTTCACAGACAGGTGGATAACCAAACTTACTAACTGCACCCAAGATCTTTACAGCGAGAGAAAATAGTAACTAAGTACAAGAAGATCCACCGTAACTTCTTTTGGAATTCGATATTCGTTAGTGTTGCCTAGGAGACGAGACAAAGAAATGTCTAAGGTAAACGAGACGGAACAGAACTCCCTCGTAATACACAATAGATATCTTTTGGAAACGAGACATTTTGGACAAGTCATTTTCGAGACAGAACAGACGCAATCTCGTCTCATGGGCATCACTAGTATTGTTAGTGTAGAGACAAGATTCAAAACCAATTCCAAAGTGAGTATATTGGATTCCATCATGTGTACACGTTGGATGCTGCTCATATGATAAAGATGATTAAGAAAATAGTTCTTCTCTAGCTGCCATGTAACCAACTTCATGCACATTCAACTTTCAGCTCTTTTTTTACCTTAAGTTATTAAGTCGGAAAATTTTGTCTGCGTAGAGGAACATCTTGAGTCTATGTACATATGACAAGGCCTAGGGAAACTATCTGGCGCCTACTTGTAACTTGTAATATATTACAAAAAAGGATATGTTCATAGAAATTTATGTAAACTATAGAGATTTGTTTTCCATTTACTATTTTCTGTAATTATTAAAATGTAGTTTATATTTACACACGCTTTTTACTTTAAATAAGGAGCAATTGTGGGTGATTTGGACTGAAGTATTCATTTGAGCATTTCACCCTAGCAGGTGAACCCGGTTACTACTAGATGAACTAGTCTAAGGCTTTTTTTTTTTCAAGTTGTATTCAGTATGAATATCATCGTGTTAGTAATATATGTTTATTTTGTTACTATCCATGCTTAAATATATAAAAATTCCCGCCAAGATCTGACTCGATTTTATCACGAAATGTACAAAAACGCTACTATGTGAGATTTATTATCAAATTATAGACGTTCATGACAATTACTTTATGGATGGATAAATAATGTGACCGTGGTTGTTGAAACAGTCATAACGGATGATTTGATGCATTGTTTGGATGAATTCATTATACTGGAACGGCATCATACTTGACTAAATCAATACATAAAAATTATTTCCACACATTTCTGCCATCATGATCCATGAAATTATGGCGAACCAGTGACTGCTTTCCTCAAGAGACTACCGGCGGAATTGTTTGGCAAGGAAATCAAAACATTTATTTTACTTTACCATAAGTACCTAAATATACACGAAAGTACGTAGGAAAGTATCAAAAGATATTGTGGAGCAAATCTGAGTACAGCAGGACCCCAGACAATGTAACATGAAGTTTGGTAAACATATTTTAAAGTTAGAGCCCAAACCAACTACATTTTTCGGGTAAGAACGGGTATTTTATTCCTCTCTTACTATGGACCACCAGAGAGGCAATGACACAGATTAGAAAAAGAAAAAGAAATAATAAGAACAAGAAAGGTCAAGACAATGTCACAAGTGTGTTTACCCGAAAGCTGTAATTCCACGAGAAAGCACAAATTGATATCTTCACATAACCTTTAATTAGAATTTACATAACATTGAGGAATTCCAAATTTTAGCAAAATAAGGAAATTTCCATTAATCAGGATTTTTTAGGCTTGTCAATCCCAAGTGTCATTCCAAAAACACATGTTTTTCAAGACAATATTCTCAGAAGATCAGTTTCCAATTTTCAGACAAGCAGCTGCAATAGGTCATATTTCGCTTAGTAAGTGTTTCCAAAAACACTTGTGCTTGTGTGCGTCAGCATGACAAGGTGAACGTAGGACAAGACCTTTGGCCACCCAAAAGGACGCCAAGGTTCAAAACTAACATCTCGAACCCGGTTTCTCCAAATTAGAAAAAACATAACCTTAAAGCAGTCTGCATGAGTTGAAAACATCAATTCGAGGAGAATTAATCGCGGAGTAGTGCGGTAGAATCGAGGCGACTAGAAGACCCGTCAAGGTGCCAACAACCGAAGAACACTTCGAAACATTTTTGTAATTAGTCGTAACTGTTGCATTTAAATTTTAATCAGAACCAGAGTATCGCAGTTTAAACTTTCGGTAGTGTTCATCAATCGCAACAAAGACAGTCTTAAAGTTTGTATCAGTTAAGAACATTAAAGTGTCGATGCTAGAATGACAATAACATCTTAAGTAATCGATTCATCGGGATACGATCCCACGCGAATCCTGACCAGCTGACCAGCTATCTGGTAGCCCGAGACTACACGGACGGATTAGGATTGAACCCCAGACAGATGTATAGTCACAGACTCTCATTTAAGAGTTCCGAGTCGATCTACGCTTAGGACACGAGTGACAGAGCCTCCGTGCACTCTGCAGTGGCATCGAACTAAAAACTCCTCCAACGAAGCAGACTTGCCATCGGAGATCTTTGCTAACAGTGATTCAGCCAGTAACCCCAACGTGTGAACGCAAACATCGAATTTTTTAGACCTTAACGGACAGTTAAAAGGTATGTGTGTTAGTTTTCTTAAGTAATCAAGTGAGATTAGGCTCTGCTACGCATGTTTTGCTCTACGCTCCGTATCGAATTTAATAGTTCATCTCCCAAAAGGGAGAACCCCATTCTATTAAAAGGAATTGTTTACTTGTTATCTGTGCTAGAATTAGAATGATTATTCTCTCGCAGTAGAAAACATAATCTTCGTAGAAATCATCCTTATTTCGGGGAGTATTTCAAAGCCACAGGATTTGGACTGTGTCAACGAGTAGCCGCTACTTTAGGAACAAGTAAGTAACTGTACAAGAAGTGTTCATTTAGTGTTTAAAACCTAAAACCATAATTTTACGTACATTACATACACATTAAGTGCATAATGCTGCACAAAAGTGTAAAATCCCTAAGATGCAGATGTAAAAAAAAATCGTTCTGAAAACTTTATTGATTATGTTCAACTGGTGCAAATTCTAAAACAATCCTCGCAGATTAGAATAGTTTTTTTTTTCTTTAAACGTTCACCTTCCATGTATCGTCTGTCTTCAATAACTTTAGTGATAAGAGGCTACTAAAATTCTCCCAAAAGCCATCAATATACAAGCGGAGCACATTTTAGAAAGATAACACCATGCTCATACTAGAAGCTTACGCATACAGTGCTGCAGTTTTTTTTTTTTTTTTGTACGAAAAAAAAATCATAGAAGCAAAATTTAAGAGCTTCTTCTTTTGTCTTCAGGGGGAATCTCTTTCTTTCTTTCTCTGTATCTCTCTCTTTCTTACTAGTAACGAAACAACTGAAGCAAGAAAAAGACGAACAAAATATTGTAGGAAGATGAAAAATGAACATGGAAGGGGCCCAGCAAAATTGTTAAAGTAACCACGAAAGAGAACGATAACGTCCGGTAATAGAAAATTCATTTCCTACTTTCTTCTTCTCATGCCGCTTTACAAAATCACACACACACACACACATACATACATTCACGTGCATGCAGAAGAAAAAAGAAGAGGAACAAAAAGTTTGAAGAAAATTTTTCTACGAATACTTTTGAAAAGTTAAGAAATATTGGTGGAAAGCCGAGCAAAGAGAATGAGAGTTGGAGAAAGTAACAATGGAGGAAGAATGTGAAAGACAGTGAAGAAGTAAACCGGAAGAAAGTTTGGGGGAAAAAATCAATGTTGTTGTAATTATTGTGAAATATTGGAATGAAAAAGAAATAAATGCAAAAAAGTAGCAAAATTGAGAACAGAGGTAACATTTCATACGAAATGGGATAATTTTGATTTTAAACTAAAAGATCGGGGTTTGCAAAATACACATAAAACCATGACAATGTATGTACTTTGGATAGGGTTATCAACTGGAAGTTTTCAAATGCCGGACAAAGCTCAGAAAAAACATGAACTTTTTAAAAAAATGTTGGACACAATGTATTTGCAGCAATGAACAGTTTTTCTAGGCACAATCACGTTCGTTATGTACCTTTTTATCTAGCGATGAAAGATTTGGAGAGGTTAAAGACAAAAATATTACTTGCTGATATGCTAGTTATTATTATTATTATTTTGTAAATCTTGCAATTTCGCGAACGGAGACAAAAATAGTCAAGTGCGATATATCGGCCATACTAGCAACACACGCACCCTAATAAAAGTGATACATTACGGCTCGTGACCATAAAGTTTACCGTAAATAGCACAAAAAATGTAGATTTAGGTGTAGTAATGTTTTGTTAATTTTATTTTTAAAAATGCCAGAATTTTTCAAGAAAACGACAATTGTGGGGATGTTAAAATGCCCACCAAATGTATTACATTATTTTCGTACTTATGTGATATTTATTATAAAGATTCAATTTGTTTATTGGTTCATTTGACATTTCATATGTGTGATGTCAATTGCAGTAATAATGGAATGTGAACTAAGACAGTTATTTTAGGTGGGAAAAATACAATGAAGAGAACAATGCACTGTAATTCATGTGCAAAAATTACTTTTTTTTTCTCTGGTAGACAAAGAGTAAAAACAACGCGAGAGCAAAAGCCGTTTTAATCCCCTAATTAATTAAGTCTCCTTGTTTAATAGTCACTCCATTTGCATATTTATGTGATTTTGTGGATTACCTTCAACGTATTGTAGCCGTTTTCAATTGCTGACAAGCCATTTTGAATTAGTCTAAGAAAGAGGTTACACAACTCGGTCCTGCATATAGACATATACTGTGTATCTGCCCGAACAGAACTTTGAACTGAAGGCACCTAATTTCATAAAACTTACTGCGTTTAGCAGAGATTCTTCGAAAATGTCATTTTATTTAAAACTAAGAAAACAAAAACTTGCATCTTCTTCACCAGAGCTCTTTTTTAAACTTGTCTTTCTTCTTTTGTCTTTTACCTTGTCCTTCTGTAATACTAAACACTCTTTCAGTTTCATCTTCAACAGTATTACTACAGTTTATAAACATTTGCTGTACCTAGCGACTTCTTATCCACTTAAAATCGTTATAATATCAAGTTTCAAATTGTGACAGCTTCGCTTCATTTTAGATCTCTTAGTCTTTCTCTCTTTTCTCTAGTTCCATCTCTTTCTTCCGAAGTGGTAAGCAAGAGAGAATCATTTAAAGGAAAGATTGTTTGTTGTTTTACTAAAATAAATAAAATAACTACACAAGTAAGGCAACATTGAATGTTAAATAAAAAACGAACTCTGGGAATTTCTGTGGTATAGTTTTCTTAATGTCACGAACTACCTTGAAAATAATTAGAAATATTTTTCGGTTTTGTGTATACTTTACATAAAAGGTTGAAAATACAGTAGTTTGGTTCGGTGGTTGTTATATGCAGCAGCCAACACTTTGATTAATTATAACCTTTGGTTCCTTAACACATAACTGCAACTAATACGTATGTACTATGTATGTGTAAACTCTGTTTGTTATAAGTCGGTTAAGCCATTGTAAATATAATTTTGGTATCCAGAAAAGAATTGTATAAAAGCGGATAATTGTCTTTATATCAAATTTTCTGATGTATTTTATATAAAAAGTAGAGTCATAACTGGAATATCTAGTTCATACTCGCCAAACGCGGGGTTAGCAGTGCAACGAAATATTCAAGATCAAAGTAAGTATTCAAGATGAAGTCCCCAAATGAACTAACTGTTTTTTTTTTTTAATTAACTAACCCAAGAAAAGAGCTTGAATATAGATTGGAAATTTGAAAGTCAGGCGTGTGACAGTCATTTGTTCGGTAATAAGTTTACAATGAATGCACTGATAGTCGTTAAATAATTATCGCTTTGTAGAGAATGTTCTGGTTCTGATTATAGTATCTGATCTTAACGATACATAAATCCGTTTCCATTGTAATAGGTCTCAAAAGAACTGAATTCCCTCCAATTTCAACGAAAGCTGGAAATATAAAAGATGCGTCGCGTATCATGAAACATGCGTTGAACATATTCAAATAGAATTTAGCATAATGTTTAAGGCAAATAATATGTTTAAGCTATTTACCATTTTCATAACAAAAACACCGGAAATTTAACTACATGTTCGTGCTTAACTTGAAAACCAATTCTAGTCAATTTTGTCATAACAGTATACAATACTACTTTCAAAGTTGTTGTTATTTTAAATGTTTTATTTAGTTTACCGGTTATATTGAAACAAAAATAAAATTTGAACTTCGTATTCGCACAACGCGTCTAAACAGATGAATCATTTATACTCAAACTTACCATGAACGCAGATCATATTACCACACAAGTACTGAGCATATTAAAATATTAAGTATTTATTGATTGTATAGTAACAAACTATTAACAAACGCCTGTTTAAGCTTAAGGTACAGTTCAACCGTTTCCAACAAAATTTGCCATGAGGTTAGATGTGATTAGCCTAAATTTTTAGGCACATTTAAGTAGTACTGAAACCCACGTAACATCTATATTGTTTGGGTTTATATAAGTAACGATATGATTATATAAAATTGGAAATGAGACAGTCATATCTTTTTTGTTTAAAATGTTTATAAACATTTGTATTTAAAATATTCCACTAAAAAGTAAAATAAATATTTAAGATGAACATATCCGTCTTCAAAGATGCCATAAAAAGTAAAAACTAATGCAGATAATAGTTACGATACCTTATTAACTAACAAGGGAAGGTCACGATATGGTGTCGCTGAGATCCGAATGGACAGTACCAAAATTTAAGGTGGAAAGGGAGAGCGAGCTATTCCGTGTGAAACCTCGAAATTCACAGAAGTTAAATAAAGGATATATCCACGGCGATTCAGAACAAAGGACATTACTTTCAGGAGATGATTCCTGACGTCGAAAGAAGTATAAAAGTTCCTATGCACATGGGTAAAATTCAGCTTCGTTCTGGAGATTCAGCGTTTCCAACTTTGAGCCCAAAGTCGACGACTAGCTATGGCAAGAAATTAATAATTACCAATAAATCAGAAACGAGTCATTGAATGAAAATTCCGTTTACGGAAATTTATTTCTAACAACATAGTGGACATAAGGAGTGAAAACAAGATGCCACCGGCTTGTCAGTGTTGCCAACCATATATATAAGTATATGTTTTTCAAATGGCACAACGTCGTGTTAATGGTTATTTGACATCTTCTGGTGATGATAAAAACATACTTGAGGCCCACACCATAGTGTTGCAAACTATCGATGAGACTGAAAGGCTTTCGCAATCTTATACAAACTACTGGTCAGTTCATCCGAAATCTTTTAGCTTGGTTGCTTGTCCTCTTTAAAAAATAATAATAATACTTACATTCCTTATATAAGAATAGTTTCAAACGAGTATTCTCTTATTTCTACCCCCATCGTTTAATTAATGGCTGCCGTTTTTGCAGTCGTTTACAAAAAATACATTATCTACATACAGGTTTATCATAGGACTTTCAAACATAAACGATTTCATCCTTTAAAGTCTACTTGATAATTTTAGTCCTCTGCATGCAAAGACTAAAACATAATGGAACTGGTCAAAAGGGTGTCCAAATGTGATTGTCAAAACATAACAAATTCCTGTTTTAAAAGTAATTTTTTGCACGGAAGGGATTGAATTTCAACGCTGATCTTTAGTACACTATTACACATTAAAGTATATTGATTGTATACAAAATTTTAAGCTAATATGTGTTACCTTACTTTTTTATAAATTTTTGAAAATCCATAATTTTGAATCTGAAAATCGAATCCAATTTATGCGTATTGAATGCCCAATATCTCTTATGTGACAGAACATAAAAAAATTACATGTTATACAATTATATAAGGAGAACATGTGTTTGAATTTTCAATATTAATATTAGAGTCTCGATGAGTTACAAATTTGCAAATTAGGGATCAATAATGTTCTTGCATGTTTTGATAATATGTTTAGGAAAGGGCGCACGGCTATTATTTATTCCCAATTTGCAAATCTAGAACTACATTCAAACTCAAATTTCAAGGTTCAAATTTCTACCGTAATTTTTTCTTACACCACGTATGGAAATCTTATATTTTTATCTGATCTGACACCAGAGGTATTGGGTTTCAAAAGCTCGAACGAGCTTTCTTAATTCCTAATTCACAAATCAATAATCTGTTCAAACTCAAATATCAAAGTTGAAATTTCTACCATATGTCTCCTCATATAAATGTATATCGTGCGAAAAAATAGATTTTTATATTCTATCACATCAGAGATATCGGGCTCCAATAAGAATAAAATACGAATTTTTGGATTTCTAAAATTCATTAAAAACTAAGAAAGCACATAATTATCAACCTTCATATTTTGAATACATTCAATATATTGTGATGTGTGACAGTATACAAAAAATCAACGTTAACATTCCATCAGTTCGTGCCAAAAAAAACATAAAACAGAAATTTATTATGTATTGACAATCACATTTGGATACCATTTTTTTTAAGAGGTCGAGCAATGTAGTTAGACGATGTCAGATTGACTGACTCGTAGTCTGTATACGATTACGAAAACCTTTCGGTCTCATCCATAGTTTGCAATTCTCTGGTGTGGACCTCAAGTATGTTCTTTAACATCAGTAAGAGATATCAAATAACCAATAACACGACGTAGTGTCATTTGAAAAATTTAAACTTCTATACCCGGTTTGCAACGCTGACAAGCCGATGGTATCGTGTTTTCACTACTGATGTCCACCATGTTGATAGAAACGAATTTCCGGAAACGGAAACGCATCGTTTCTGATTTATTGGTAATTATTAGTTTCTTCCCATTGTCGACTTTGGGCTCAAAGTTGGAAACGCTGTACCTCCAAAACGAAGCGGAATTTCATCCATGTCAATAGGGACTTTTATACTTCTTTCGATGTCAATAGTCACCTCCCGAAAGAAATATCCTTTATTCTGAGTCACCGTGGATATATCCTTTATTTAACTTCTGTCAATTTCGAGGTTTCGCTCCACATAGCTCCGCTCCTCCTTGTCCATCTGTCCTTAAATTTTGGTATTATCCATATCTTACCTTCCACTATTGGATGCACTATGTTTGATTCGGAACTCAGCGACAACATATCGTGACCCTCCCACGTAAGTATCATTAAAAAATTCCTTAAAGTTGTCGCGAAATTAATAGAGATGAACAAACATTAGACTTTTAATTGAGTGGTGATCGAGTACTCAGCTTCCAAGAATTTAAGGCTCAAGTTTCAATCCGTGGAGAAATGTTGGTCCATTGCCCGGAAAAGACTTCACTTCATATAAATGTCTTCATTTTACACACTTTAAGCACGTTTTATAATTGTTCTTCACAACACCTTTCAAATATTTATTTCGACTTCCAATTTCTTCATATTTACCTATACATTCTGAATATTATTAGAATAACTATATATTCTAAAATTGTTTATTATACATTCTAAAAGCTCTACTTATCATTTTACAGCTTTGACCCTCTTGTGACCTAGCTTTTTAGCGTAAGAAACAGGCCCTTACCTACAAAGATAAAAGAAAATACATTTCATTAGTACAAATTCATTTTTGTTAAAACAAGTAATAGCAAAATACGGACATTGCAAATGCAGACGTTTAATAACATTCTAATATTTTGCTTCTGCTTATGTTCATATAATTATTAAATATACTTATTTCTATATATCGAATATGGAGTTACATTGTACAATATTTTCAGTAATTTAGTTATGATGAGGGCTTGCCAATTTTAGTATTTGACTATTCCATTTGACTGATTTTACTATTTCATCATTTAGTATCATTTTAGTCTAGATTTTCATAAGAAGTTCATTCCCAAAGTCAGTGTTTCATTACGGTATATGTAACCAATTGCTTATTGTTAGTCCTAATTTGAGTTTTTCATTTAAAAGCTCATTGCTAACAACCAAAAGGTTACAGATACTGAAAAACTTACTTCATCAACGAATTTCTCATCAAATTTAGGGTTTAAATTGATGTACCACTTCACCCCCTTTTCATTTAAAATTCTTTAAGATAAATCTAAGATATATCTGCGTCCAAATATACATTATACATAGATCTCAGAACGTTTTTCCGCGCCCATCTAAGTGTTGTGCAAAGTTTTATATTTATTCCTCTTTTCCTTAAGATTTTCCAATTATTAGGAAGCTCTGACTCACCCTGTAGATGGAACGTGACTACGTGGGAAGCCTCTACTAACAAATACAAGCTTCATCAACATACCGATATAATTGTTCCCGTGTAACCATGTTTTAGATTTGGGTTTATAAAGGCCTTTTGGCATCTTTGGTTCTGGTCAGGATGGGATAGGTACATGATGGGAAAAGTATCGGCCAGGTCCTGACATAATGTATCACCCCGCTATTTGCGTGGTGAAACTGCGGGCACTCTAGAAAACCTCGGTCAGGATGGTCGGTCATGGGTTTCGAACATTCGTATATTACCCATTACCTACCCAAAGTCCTCGACGTTACCACCTTGATTACAAGATCTAGGTAATCATGTTTTGAACAACACATCGCAATTCAAGAGAAATTGGGATTCGTAACCTTTTTAAATGGGTCACTCAGTACAAATAGCCATATGTTAATAGTCCTCCTATACTTTGCCTAAGTAAGCTCCGAGATATTTGTCCATGACTAAATTGTTATGTTTTCTTTGCATTCTCATTCATCCAAAGAAAGAAAAACAATTGATTATAAAAAGGATATTTTCAAAAATACGCTTTATTAAGATGCACTAAAAATTATAAAATAATACATTGAATAAATCTTGTGAATCGAAAAATAAAAGCGTGCGTGATCTTAGATATTATGATAAGGCAAGCAAGAGCACCCACGCTTTTATTTTCCGATTCATAAGATTAATTCAATATATCATTTTTTTACATTTTACTGCATCTTAATAAAGCGTATTTTTTAAACATCCTTTGTTATTTTTTTGTATAATAGATAAATAATAAACTCCCTGTGAGATAGGCAACCACAACTTCACACAATAGATGCGGCGTTGCGTACATTTAAGGACAATTTCCAATTATTTTATTTATTAATTAATTACAGTTAACTGGATTATTCTGTCGTATATCTAATTAATGAATATTGTATTGTCATTGAACGCAAGCAAGTTTACAAAATTGCAAAGAAATCGGATGGTGGGAAGTGAGTTAAAAATCAGTTACAAGATTTGTACCAGAGAAACTTACAGAGCAAGTTAATATAAAGCGTGTAATAAAAATACGTTGTTGTCTTTATTATCTTTTACTTCACGTCGTATTTGTACGGTTGATTGGTTATGTTTTCTTAATTTAATTTGTCTTTCATCTTTTGCGCTTATGCAGATGTAGATAATCACAAACCTGAAACTGGATTGATTCCTAAGAAAGCATAAACCTGTAACAGCTTTTCCTTGAATTTTAACTAAAATATATAATTTATAATTAGGACCACGTTCGACAAAAAATTAGACATTAACTTCGATTAAGTCATTTAAGTATATCGCTACAAAAGTAAATAACATTTTCGGCACGAATATCATCTCCATTCATGAAGTAATTTTTTATTTATACCTCTCGCAAAATTAAAAAGGTATTGACAGCTCACGGTAGAAGCGAACAGTGTTGTCAACTCGTGCAGTGCATCGATGCCGACGAAGATACCAGAGCGAACGAAACAACAACAACGCGGCAACAACGAAAAATATAATCAAAAGCTAAATGAACACCAAACACTGACTTCCACGAAGTAATCTCACACAACTAATGAACCATGTGAGTTGTCGCTTCTCAGAGTTATAACCGCAGACCATAACGTGAACCCTGACGCCTTTCCTGGAAACCTTACCCAATTTCATTCGCCACTGTGACCCGTTTTCATGGTGATAGCTTCTTGAATTTGACACTGTTAATCCCTTTCCTGTTTTGTTATAAGAATCTTTACCACTATTACAGTTTTCGACTGAAGAGACGGATGGACAAGTAGATAGCTGTATATTCTTAAATTGCTTCAAACATTTCGCAAATCGATTATAGGAGCAACTGAAACAGTATTTTAGGTTTAGAAAATCAGCAAATGTCCAGGTTTATGACATTTTATTCACAATTTGGATGAATACAACACAAGAAAGGCGGATATTTACTGGTTTTGTCAACGTTAGGCACACCTTGTGCTACTGAAGTTTTCAATTATTGATGCAAGGAAGTGAAATAGTGCCATTGGATAAACACTGAAACAAATGTGTATAAAACTAACACACCTTATGTTATTGAAGTCTCCAAGGATGTTGGAAATTAGAGGATGAGCCAAAGTTTAAAAACTGACTTCGAACGTCAGTTTGCCATCTTAGTACGCTCAGACAAAATTTAAGTGGTGAAGACTCCAGAACGTGAAAGTGATTACCTAATCCCTGAACGTAAGCATCCAATCTCTCTCCCAATTGAAAACAAATAAACCGTAAATCCATCAAATGAACTGTTGCTTGGTGGCAGTTTTCGTATTCTTCTGCCTTTGCAACCTCCAAGTTGGCGCGCTGACGTTCTGGAACAACTATTACTCCTCACATATTAAAATATACTTATGATTGAATGTCCATTCTTTTTATAATAACTTTATGCATCTTGAAATATAGTTTTAATTTAATGCATTAGAAACTCTGCAATGCATAAATATTAAAATAATCCACTGTAAATATCGACATTATCTCTAGATCGTATATACTGCAATTAAGATATAAGTATATAATGATGAATTTGTAATTATTTGAATTTGTAATATCTTGGTATAAAAACGGTAATTTACTCGTTTCATTTAAAGCTCCTATTGCAGTAGGATTATTAAGATTATTTTTGCTACAAATTGCATATACATGCTGGAGATAAACACACATTGTAGAAGAATATTTTAAATGCAATAATAGTTGCCATGAAATGTTTAGCGATGTTATGTACGTTCAGTTGTGTGTATATTCCATACTGGGATGGAATTTAGATATTCCCCTCGAATAATCTAAGATTTGATCTAAATGGCACTATCATCAACCATATCTCATAATAAAATTACATTAATTTACGCTCTCTCTTTGTGAGGAAAAATTATCCGACCAAACGTATAAACCAGAGATAATGCAAACAATGTATACTTCCTATACGCATGAAATATGTTTTGTATAAAATATAAGGAAAAGGGAATGTGTTCTTTACACGACACAGAAGTAGTATTACAGACATATCCTTGAAATATTTATACATACGTATGTAAGGATGCTGCATTGTGAGAAGGATTACGGCAGAACAGTAAAAGCATACTTACTTAACAATCTGTACGCATGTTGCAATACGGGAATAGAATAATACAATATCCTGCTATAATATGTAACATCTGTATGTTGTATGCACTGACTATATTAAAGATAATAAGTAAGTTTCCATTCAAGAAAGTGATCTGAAACATTGTTGGGAGAAGTCATTACATCTATGGAACTCTCTATGTATATCGCTTCTCACTTATTATTACAATGCACTTGTAATGCTTCATTACATAAGATATGCATCGGAGCTGGACTGTCACAGAAACATGAACATACTAGTACGCTAAAAATGCAATAAAACATAATCACTATAGTCCCCTGTTGCACTTGTTGTATCCATGCAAGCAGCATGAACCATTTACTGTAGCTGTACTCAGTAGGTCTACTCTGAAATACATGTGTTACATCCATATATAAGGTATGTTGCGATATATGCACTGGGTAATATGTTATCATATGTCGTATCCCAAGTCATGATATGTATTGTAATTTTATGAAGTATAGATTACAGCACTGTTACATTGTTTCAAGTTGAACTGTTCTAATGAATATATATTTTGTGTTACTTTCTTGGTACAGTACATTTAACGTTATATATTAAAAATAATGCTTTATTTTGTTCTATAACAGAAATTTCAGCTTTTTTCTAATTATGTAGTGTGGATTGTAAATAGCATGCTTTAACTTAACAGGCATTCTGACCGAACATTTTAGTACACATATAAATGTCTGTATGTTGTTATACTTTGGAGTACATTTTAGCTTCTACAAGGATAAGCAATACATGTGACTATAATTATGTGGTTCATTGTTGAGGTAGGAGCACTTATACATTGTAGTTTCAATCGATAAAGAAAGAAGCCAGTACAACTGCTATTAGAAGTGTTATCATTCTGTACGTATCATCCCTCCGTACATGAAAAACGTTTTATACGTTGCGCCAGCTAGTTATAACCTGTCGTTCGTAAGTCACATTTGATTTATACTCATGTTTCCTCTGATGGTGTAAGTTAAATCAATATTACACTACATGTAGAAGGGACGGTCTTTCTTATGGTATCACGTGTAGTGTCGAAATAACATTAAACATGAGGCATACTTCTTTTCGTATATTTATACTTAGTTTACTCGCCGTTTACATGTAATATTTAAGTTATTATAGTACGTATTGTACTTGAGAATCTCATACACAGTATCATGTGTCAAAAGACTATATAATTCCGTGAATTTACTAAATGGCTGTTGTAGTAATTCGCGTGTCCAAAAGATACTGGATTAGCGTTGTATGTAGCGCTATCCCTGCAACAATCAGCGCCAGTTTGTCAGCAACTCTTCGTGTAAGTAGTTATCAACTTAATTCAAAATTAACAACCGATGGGAACAACAAGCATCTTCTTTGTTCATCTCTTATAACAGTCAAGCCATTGTAGATTCATGTTCCAAGTAATGTACAAGGCGTAAGAAGTGTATCACTGAAAGTGTTCAAAGGAACAAGACTAAATTTTCTTCCAAAAATACATTTTCTTCTTTTTTCCATTTTATAAACTTTATGAGAAGAATGTAATCCTCTCAGTTCTTAGATGACCCCAAATTGCGAGGCAAGATATCTTTTTCTCATCATCTCGGCTAAAATTTACAGCTCAGTGGTACGGAGATCCATGTATGAATCATTCATGTCCTGTGGCAGTTCTCCCATGAAAGCTATTCCGCCCAGCAGAATGTCAAAGAGAGAGCAAGTTGCCAGTCAAGAAACATACTCGTTCGATCTTTTTTCTGATAAAATTTTTACGAGTTTTGTCGCATAATGATTTTTCATAAATCTACACTATGGCTTTTCGTTTTCCTTTCTTGTTTTCGTACTATCATTTAGAATGCTTTTCTATCGTTTCTGTTTTTTAAAATGTAATTTAGAGAGATAAAATTGGTTTGCCGTAACAATACATTGCTTGTGTATATATTAGTAATTATATTATATGTTACTGGGTTTTGACAGCCGTCCTTCTCATGTAGTCTGAGGTTTTAGTCTAGCTTTCCTAAGGTTTTGAGTTCGAATCTGGCTGTGTAACGATGTTCGTGAAATTACAAACTTAACGGCTTAGAGAATAGAAACGGAACGAAGTCACGAAATATTAAAATGGCCTAAAATTCCATCTTCGTTAGAAACTCCCGATGAGCGTGATAGAAATAATGGTTTTGTTCCGAAGAATTGTTGGTGACAATGCATAAGCTACAATATTTATTAGATTGAGGGAGGGGATTCCAGACCTATATGAAGAATAATTTCTCTTCAACAGTGATTTAGGATCCGGTTCTGACTGGATTTACTCATTAAACCTGCAATACTTGTATACTTTAAAGTAACTAATTTAAGTTTAGACAATATAATAAAATTTAACCTAACCTAACCTTTACGGTTTAGAACGATCTGCGCGGTATATCTAACAATAAGCCGGATGTCCACACACACATTATTACCTCCACATTGTTTATTCTTGAAAATAATGCTCTTTTTAGGAAGAAATGTCCGTAGTTCATATAAGCTGGAAAGATCGGTAGGTATCTTGTCTGTCACCTACATCATGTATATACTTTCTTCATTTGTCTCTGCATATTAAATGATTGTCGATGCACAGTTACTTACAAAAGTAAATGGAGGTTGGAGTTGTAAGAAATAATAGTTCTTTCCTCCAGAAGAATTGTTTCACAGTACGCATAATAGTTAGACAACCAACATGACAATACAAATATGCACCAAAACATGGCTTGCCTGGATATTCCTCCATTTGGAGGAAGAAATAATTAATAGGTGAGCATCACTTAGAGAACCACGAGATAGGTAGGCAGAAAATCCATTCACGTTAAGTTGGAAGGGATAGGGATTAATGCAAAGCAATGGAAAATAATAATATGGACACCATACAGGAATCTTCACTATGCATTGTTCACGCACACACACACACACAGAGAGAGAGAGAGAGAGAGAGAGATGCATGGAAGAAGAAGGCGAAAGAGCAAAAAACGAGAGGAGAAAAAAAGGGAAAGAAAAGTGGCGCAAGACATGGAAATAAATGAAATTTTAACCCTTATGAATACACAGTCTGCGTCTTTTCCTCCTGCCCCTTCTCTCTCCGTCTTGTGGTTTATTCCCTTTACCGGATAAATCTCTTTCAGTAGCAATCGCGAACATCACTTACAGTGCTTAATTCCTTGAAGATAATAATTTGAAATCCAGAAATCGAATCCAGGATCTTAAGAATGGGAGCCTGACACGCTGGCCACTACACAGACCATAACAGATGTGTTGTTAAATCAGCCATTAAACTCGCGACTGTCCGCGAGTTACGACGTATACCCACGAGCGTATCGCTGTCGGAATTTTGAACGGAAGTTGCGTCAACAACTGTGACGTATATGGGAAAAAAGAGTGTGAAGATACATGACCATACCTAACCTTACCTAACCTCCACGTTCGTATGGTCAATAATTTAAATAAATCTACGAAAAATGCCAGAAAGCAATTATTAATATTAAATATGAACATATATTTTAAAAGAAAAAAGTGTTACCCCTTCCGGGACTCAAACTCGGACTCTTTCGTTTAAGGAGCCGACGGCTCAACAACCAGGCCACCGAAGCGACCTTGCAAAACTTGTTTCTGAAGTTGTATTTACAGTTCACGTGTTACGTAACAAGCCAGTAGTGACGTGTTATTGACTCAACTTCCGTTTAAAATTCCGACAGTGATACACTCTACGTATACCCTCTGATTAGTCTTCACATTAGCGTATACCTTCTGCTAAGATGCGTATACCATTTACTATCGTTTCGTTTATTTATTTAATTAATTTGCCTTTCCGGTGAGATTACTACGGTCAAATATTTTTGGTTCCACTGGATCGAGAAAAAATGTTAAGAAGAAGAAAAGGATATAACTCCAGGATGTGGAAATGTGCACAATGTATACAGTCAATTTGAGCAGATATTTTGTGTGCAGGTCTTGAGAAATGTGTGATTTGACTTATGTTTTCAAAAACAAGGTAGATGTTTGACTTTTCGATATATGAAGTAAGTCCTAGCATACTATACTGATTAGATTTATAAAGGGTGGAACAAGTAAGACTTATGTGTTGACTCCAGAAGCCAAGGAATAAAAGTGAGAGATGATGAACAGAAAGAAGTAAGAGATAATCTTTTAAACATAACCCGAAATATATGTGACACAAAACTGTCATATGTTATGCAAAGAAACCTTTACCTTAACAAATTTTGTGTTTTATCATAAAAAGATTGCCTTGCACGTTTGTATTTGTTAGTGTCACTTGTATCCCTTGGCTTCAGAGTCGATAATTCGACATAAAGAATTGTAACTGAATTTGAACTGATATAGATGCTTTGTAGTTGTGCAAAAGACGCAACAATCTTGTTTCTCATTCCCTCAATGCAACAAATTATGTATATAATTGCGTTGTTATTGTCTCACAAGAATATAATTAAAGTATCTTGTTTTTGTAGCAATTAACTTATTCCTTCCCTATATTTAATGGATACATGATCTCTGTTGATTCATAAACTTAGCGTATAACCTGTGAACATTCTGGGACTACAACACTGCACGCGTGAATCTTCATCTGCTGTGGGTAATTGGTTAAGGCGTCGGCTTGTTCAATGAAAGGACCCGGGTTCAAATCTCGGCTGGTGCGAGTAATTTTTCTTTCAAAATATATTTCAATATCTCTATATTAATTATTAATAATTGTTTTCTTGCATTTTCCGTAGATTATCCTAGATTAGTGACGATGGGTTAGGGTAAGTTAGGTAAGGTCAGGTTCGGTTATGTATCTTTACACTTTCGTTTCTTTCTTTCAAAATACATTTCTGCGAACCTGACCTTACCTAACCTCCGCTAACCCATGATCACTAAAATGCAAAAAACGAATTATTAATAATAAATATGAACACATCGTGACACATTTTGACAAAATGGATACTGGAGTTGGAAGGGATTCACAAAAGTTGTGGTAAGTGAAAAATTTAAGGCAAATCCTACAACTCCCCTAAATTTGTAAAGTATACTCGAATTTACAGAAGTCAGATACGCCAAAGATAATCAAATAAATTGTGCCAATTAACAGGGGGATAAGGGGGAAATCCCCCTGGAAGTCTTCATATGGGAACACGTATAATACATAATATTCATTTTATCACGTTATTTTCATATCAACAACATATCACCTCCCCTGTAAAAAAAACATTAATTCACACACTGTGGCAACCTTAAGGAGTTTTCCCATATTTTGTCCTCAACAAACACCGGGATGAAAACATCAACTTAGATCCTGACCGACATTTTCCTCAATCATTTCCCTTCCATATCCAGGCCTGAGCCTTAGATGCCTAAAGGCCATAAATAAAATTCAAATTCATTGTCAATTCAAAGTGCGTAATGTTAATTACAGGACATATAGATTAAATTAAATTTTAATATATCATGGTAGAAGGAACTCACGAATAGAAGCAGATATGTTATTTGAAACAAATATTATTTAAAAAATAATTTATAATAAAATTCAAAGAATAGAAAATTGTGTTTACCAGGGTTTTTAACTCATGAAATTTATATATATATATATATATATATATATATATATATATATATATATATAAACAAAAATAGATTCATCCGGATTTGAACTCGTAACCTCAGGCACGAAAGGCTAGCTTGGTAACCATCAAACCATCGAGACTTGTTTATTCTCATTATGAGAACACTGTATTCATGGAAAACTGTCGATGTTTGCGACTACCCCGATATTTTCCATGTCAAAGCTTTGCTTTTATATACTTAAGATAGAAAATAAAAGCAAAGCAAATCAGTACGTTTTAATTTAAAAACTAAAAACGTCTGCACATTCATTTTACTTGTATTAATTCATCTTCAGAAGCAGGAAGGTTATATTGAAATAAACTAGTAAATACTAATAAGACATAATAATATAGTGTAGATTGTCTTAGCATTTGGGAGGTCGTGGGTTCAATCCCACCGGCCGACCATCCTGACTGAAGTTTTTCCAGGGTCTTCCTCAGGCACACCAGGAAATACTGGGATGGTACCTTCAACTTGGGCCCTGGTTAACGCTTTCTCACATCATTTCCCCTCCCCTATCCCGATCTGAGCTGAAGATGCCTAAAGGCCATAAAATCAATAAGAATAAAATTAATGGCCTAGATAAAATTCAGTTACTATTAGTTAGGATTGAGCAATATTAATTTGAGATGAAATTCTTTACGAAAGTTGTGAAACTGAGAATTGATGAAAAAGCACGATATTTGGTTTATGTATGCGCAATGATATTGCAATAACTGTGTTGATAGTAAATGTCATTAAGTTAGTTACAAAAAGTAAATATATATGATGAGCAATATGCAATTGAAATCTGAATATAGAAATATGTGAAGTGGAGTATTTCTAATCGTAGATATTACTAAATGATAGGGTCTATGTGATGTTATAAGTTGTTGTCAGGTTGTCTTGGAAACTTGCATAAGAACTACTTTGAGTTTTATTTCCTTTACGTTTGATGTTGATGTGATAGACAGTGTAGAATAAGTTAGTAACAAGTTAAAGATGATATCATGGATACTTTTTATATATTACCCCGAATCGACTATACAGAAAGAGCAAAACTAACAATGGCGACGATACTTTAAAGTATCCAGAACTCACGTGAAAAGAAAAGAAGAAGTTAGTAGTTAGCATTAATAACCTCAAACTTCATTGTTGCTTAGTAAATATAAGCATCGAGATTGAAGATTCTGTTATATTCCGTAATGATTAAAGAACAGTGTTTTGTTAATATTATTGAAAAAAAGTTAATAATTACAAGATTTTTGTATTGAAAATATACTAGTTTTGTTTCTTCACTTAATAAATTTATTTTCTTTTCAATGGGCTTAACGTGTAGTTGTCTGCCACATATTTAAGCACGACGTCCCTTGGTGAACACTACTCTGGCAGTACGGTTGTGAAGGTAACAGCCGGGGCTTAAGTTCAGGTACTACTAAATAAGTTGTTATTCATCTAGTGAAACTGCGAAACCCTTGAGAAACTTCAGCCAGGATGGTCAACAACAGGGCTTGAATATACTCCAAGTGCTCGACAGAAATATACTAGAGAGTCAGGGATAGGGATAAGAGATAAGAAATAATTGGATTTCTAAGTTAGTTTAACACACTGAAACAAGTGAATAGGCATTAATGCTCATAGTTTTCTCAATACAGAATTTTTCTGCAATGAAATGAAATTTTGTAGATGAAGCAGAACAGAACATATATTTTCAATCCTAAACGAAAATATTGGTGCTACTACCATTTATGATCGAAATGTAAAATATCGTTTCATAGGAGTGGCTCTGTAACTGTTTTTGCTTGCTAAGTGGACAATTTTTATTCTGTCAATCAATTTCGCAGCCCATTGTATAAATAAATACGGCACAACGTAAGTGTATTTCAAATAAGGTATGTTGAGCATGCAATCCTGCAGGGTATGCAATTCTGCCAAGTCGTACTGTGATACGGGCTAGCATAAATGCAAGGGAGCAGAACAGTACATTGACAAACAAATCAATTGCGTTCATAGATATCAATTCAGTTGACCGTCAAGGAAATAATTGGAGATTTTGTCTTCAATTCAGTGTTTGTAAAACTGACATCACTGGGAATTGTAACATTTGATTCTAACCAACTTAATTAGAACTTTAGTGGATCTCTCTAGTTAATAATATTTTAAAATCCAAGATAAAAAAAAAGCGTCCCATTATTTCAGTCCACTGCCCATAAAATTAAATATATAAAACAATAAATTATTTTTGCGATAACAATAAAAGAATCTAAGGGAAAACTAGCTAGCATGGTAATCTGATCTGGAAATTTTCAATATAAGATTTCCGTGATCGTGAGTGAAAAACGAAATCTGTAGATTTGTTAATTAGCATAAATTAAAGGCATAATTCACATTTTCGTTCAGCTCAAAAATAGAATGAATCATCCTATTCGAAAAGGGAAACTCTGCTCCCAACACATTAAATTTCAAATGTAAAAAGTTATATTTGTCAAGGTACAATGGACAAACATACAAAGCGAATTTTTTTTTTTTAAAGTTCGTTTTAGAAGAGGTACGAGATAATATTTTCTCTTCTTGATTCAGTGATAAACCTCGTTTTGCAAAGCTCCCTTTCTCAAACCAGAAGAGTCAATTGAACATAAAGAAATGAAAACACCCAGAGAAAGTTGTTACTCTAACTACTATGTCACCTGAACACTAATATGAAATAATCTTTAAAATAGGAAAAATTAAATAATTTAAATTACGAAATAGTTCTTACAATAAAAATATTTTAAACAAGCCATTTTATGCAAAGGTTTAAGGAGAGGATTCGATAAGTGAAAAGAAAAAAAACAAAAGAGAAAAAAGACATAAATAAATATGGAAATGATGAATTGAAACTAAATTATTGAAGAGAAATTTACAAATAATCATTCATGTAAGTGCAAATGCTTTTGATGATCAAACTTATACACATACAGATGCTTATCAGAATAATGGAAACACCTGTAGTTGGCAACACGTCAGATGTATTGGTTGGCAGTGGTGTCGTGGCGACCGCAGCGCCGGACTGCTGGTGGTGGTGTGTTAGGTCGGTCTCCATACTACGTCAGGCGTCGTGGAACAGGAGTGTGCAGTGGCTGCAGCAGACGGAGGTAGTGTAAAATGGGAGACCTCTCAGAGTTTCAAAGAGGGCAAATTGTTGGTGCGCGGTTATGTGGAGTGAGTGTGACGGCAGTGGCTAGTGTGTTAGGTGTGTCGCCAGGGACAGTGTCGAAGGTGATGACGGCCTACACAACACACGGGAAAACCACATCGGGGAAGCGGAACAGTGGGCGGAAGAAAAGCATCAGTGACAGGGCACGCCGGGTATTAAAGCGCATTGTCACGCGGAACCGTCGTGCCACTGCGGCGCAAGTGACGGAGGAACTCAATCAGCACCTCCCCCAACCTGTTTCGACAATCACAGTCCGCCGCGAATTACATGACATGAACTTACGGGGTCGTGTTGCACGGGCCAAACCTCTCATCAGGGACCAGAACGCTTTAGCACGCCGCAAATGGTGCCGCGACCATGCAACTTGGACCGTTGACGACTGGAAACGTGTGGTATGGTCGGATGAGTCACCATTCACCCTATTCCAAACCACGGGCCGTGTTTATGTGTGGAGAACGCCCAAAGAAGCGTATGATCTGCAGTGTCTCCGCCCAACTGTGAAACATGGCGGCGGCACGGTGATGCTGTGGGCCGCAATATCATGGTTTTCATTGGGTCCTGTGGTCACACTTCGCGGACGCATCACTGCCAACGATTATGTCGCAATTTTAGGAGACCACTTGCATCCTATGGTCCGGATGTTGTTCCCGGACAATGACGCCATATTCCAGGATGATAATGCACCCATTCACACAGCTGGAGTTGTTGCAGCGTGGTTTGAGGAACATCGGGATGAAGTTCAACACCTCCCCTGGCCCGCCCAATCCCCAGATCTCAACATAATTGAACATCTGTGGTCCATCTTGGAAACACGACTCCGGCGACGATTTCCACCTCCATCCTCTCTCACAGAACTGGCCGATGCCCTGCACGAGGAATGGTGTAATATTCCACTTGCTACCATTCACGACCTCTATGCCTCCATCCCACGTCGCATCAAGGCTGTTCTGAAGGCGAAAGGTGGCCCGACACCATATTAATCTGGTAAGTTGCACTTTCGTTCAGGTGTTTCCATTATTCTGATAAGCATCTGTAAGTATCAGTGTATTCTATGACTTCTTTTATATATTCTTTTATGTCATGACAGAATTAACCAAACAATATTTTAATGTTTCTTGTCTGTTAGTACATACACAAATCTGTGAAAATTCATGATTTATACGTTCTACTATTCATATAGATTTAATTAAATAAATTGTTTATAAAAGAAATAATACTTATAAGATAAAAAACTTAGAAAATTGAACAAAATAGCTTTGCGCCCTACCGAAGTAATTCGGATAAATGCTTACCAATGACGTCAGTTACAAAGTCCAATAGAAAGCTGTTATGAATTAAACGTTTTGATGTAAGGACGTGAATGAATGCAAGAAAATTGAAATTGACTTTAGGAAAAGAAACCGAAATCATTTTAGACGTCATTATTGATGGAAGAATCTACTAGCATCCCAGTTTTGTTAAATCATTCATTTACTTGAAGCCGTGTTTTATTGCAGAAAAACTATATTATATACTAACTAACTAACTATATACTAACTATATTATATACTATGCGAGTTCTATGGCTTATGGAACTAGCAAGTTCATCACCGCAGTAACAAACGTTCGTCACTGGATTCTATCCTGGGCAATATCAAGC
>JAGDQP010000462.1:109687-161407 GCA_022664845.1 Lepisma saccharinum | reverse complement strand
CCCGGAAATGAGTTATCGCAGAGATGTTGTTTCAATTTTTGATTGAATGACTGTCATTCAGAGATATACACCTGAATCTGGTGAAACGTTTGGCATCCTTGCTCAGAAGATATTTCGTAGTATTTATCCGGGTCTCGTCCAGCAGAATGTTATTCTCGAAATTGACGTCTGTTCCTCGATAAAACAGTTTGAAATGCAACGAGGAAAGCCCTTTGTTTCAACTTCTGTAAAATACAGCACTATTCTGCCGTCATATACAGTGCGATCATGGAGTCAGTTTCTTCAAATCTCTGAAAATAAAACAGCATTGGTGTCGTTTATTGCAAGTGAATGGGAAACGGATTCGTATAGAACAAAACTGAATGAGAAAAAACGTTTTGTCACCCGTGGTGAGCAGTGCATTCAAATCACTTCAAGTCCGCACGAACCTAGCCCTTAAATTGTTCTACAGTCACGAGGAAGCAGACACAAGAATGTTCTTTTGTTCAGCCCATGCAACCGAAACTTCATTTGTGTTACACAGTGGTGACACGGATGTAGCTGTTATAGCTCTCTTTCATCATTTTACTATCCAGAAGCGAGGATACATACTCTTCAGCAAGGGAACGAAACCTCAAGTAATAGAGTGCGGTCCTATCGTTGAAAAAATTAAGAGATCTTTAAATGCAGAAATTAATCTCCAAGATTTCCTGACGGCTCTACCTGAAATGCATGGCATCACGTGGTTTTCCACTGTTTCGGCTTTCTGTAGAAAGATTAAAATTTCCACTCTGAAGTTGGTGGTGAAATCCAAAGAATATACAACTGTATGCAAGCAGCTGGGAACAAGCTGGGATTTGGATGAAGACTTAAGAACGTCCATTAAATTACTAGTATGTGAGCTTTATGGAAAGTGGATGTCAAACGTAAACATACTACAGTTTAAACTTTATTGTGTAAAGGGTGGAGAAATAAATCCTGATAGTCTGCCACCATGTCGGACTTCCCTTAACCTCCATATTGCTCGAGTAAATTATCAAGCAGATATTTGGTAAAACGCGTTTACTGCTCACCCCAAAATCCCTACTCCTTATAGACATGGATGGACTGTCAATCAGAAGAATAAAGTAAACATCCAGTGGCTGGAATCTAAACCAGCACCAGTTGAAGTCCTCGAGCTCCTGTGTTACACCTGCAAAAAATGTGATGAAGGTAGTTGCTGTTGCTTCCCATTCGATTTCATATGTAATGACTTATGTAGAGTTCAATGCAATAACATGGACACGTGCAGAGGTAGTGATATGTGATTTATCTTCTTTTCGATTTGCTCTTAGTGACCGACAAATATTAATTTCAAGGGTATTTTTATGTGTTACTTATAATGTATGGTAAACAGTCTTCAGTATAGAAAAAAGGGGAATTATCTCACGTAGCTTATATTCTTTTACACTGCAAATACTATAAGTTGAACATTAATGATACTAATACATCGCCAAATAATATTTCTTCTCACAGGGGTAATGTGTAGTCACAACTTATTGTCTCATATACATTGGAAGGGATTCGTTGAAATTACTACTGTCACAACGCATTTACAACATATAGTCTGGGAGCTAGGGTTAAATTTCGGCTCACTTGGAGGTACAACATGCAACTTTGTATGCGTGTTGATGTGACCGGACACCTGTACCAAAGTATTTTGAACAGTAGTGGAATTCGGACAGCCTATGTTTGTATTATCACGTTGAAAAGGTTCCAGTTTTACTATCTGAGCATCGCCTTCCGGCGCATTTTTACTTGTAACTTCCGATCATATTAACACACCATCACAAAAAGGTGTTTGTAGAAAGCTTTTTTATACCTGAACAATTTTTAAAACATGAAATTGTTTCGTATCTTGCACCATTTTAGAGTTATTGAGTAAAATGTGTAAGTATCGTAATTGAAAGGCGGTCATATTGTATTTTGGCCGCCATCTTGGAAAAGCTACTGTTCCGAGGCGGGCAACATTGATTTTGGCTATTCCTAGATACAACCAATACGCACACAAAGTTGCATGTTGTACTTCCCTAGTAGCATGTTGTACACGAAGTTGCATGTCTGCCCCCTACTGGTAACCGATTTTCTATAAAGTTGTTTTTTTAATTGCTTCTGTTACGTTAGATGTTGCAGCACCAAACTTGGCATAAATATTATTCGACATAATAAATCATACTTTGTCATTAAGGATTCCAAAGCATTAATAGACTTCTTGGTTAAAATTTGTCAGTTTGAGCAGCAGCGAAGCAGTTAAATATGCATTTAGAAAATGTGTTTTGTCGTTTGTTGTATTCTTAAGTGGCAGTGAGACATTGTTGCGTACATAAGTTCAACGTTGCGAGCGTTTTATTTTGTACGAGACCTTTGACCTGGCGTTCCGTAGTCAATTACATTTTCCTGTTGATAAGATTTTAAACTACTTATCATGAACATAGAAAACATTTCATCAAGTAAATTTGTAGGTTTTGATCATAACGTTTTCGATAAAGGATAGTGAAGGAATTATAAGTGATTGTGAAGACAATTTGGAGATAGAATCTTATCATAACAACGAAGTGCAGGATTCTGATTAAAGTGATGACGACAAAATACATCAATGTGAGGAAAATATTAGTGCAATTATACGCGGACGAAATGGCCATACCTGTAGTACAGTAATAAATAGTAAGAGTTGAACAGCATCAAAGAAAATAGTTTTGACCCTTTCTGGCATCAAAGGTGCCGCTAATAATATTACATCCAACTTGAGACTTCTAATCAGTAAAAAATACGTTAAAATAATAACAAAACACAGAAAGAAAGATATGCAACAACAAAAGCAGGTATACATTTATTATTTACTATATCATGGACGATGCGCTCTGAGCTCCATGGTAAAAAGTCAAAGAATCCAAACAATTATGTTCGAAATAGATGTCCATATTTGTGGTGACCACAAAATGGTTGTTTGTTCTAAATGCATACGGACTTTCTTTGTTCTCATTTGAGATTTGTATATTTTCTTTTTATATAGCTTACTAACATGTTCGAATGTTCTCATAACTCAACTAATTAAAAATGCATATTTGTATGCTCTACATATTTTATTTCTTTCGTGGGGTGCTATAGCATCCCATGTGTGTATTGCTGATTGTAAAAATGGGGAGGAAGTTGAAGGGTAAAGTTATATCAGAGGATTCTGTACCAAAATTAAAGCTACTATAGTGCAACATACACAATCTAGTTGATCACAAACTTGCTAACATTTAGAGAAAATGAATGGCAGAAAATTGCTTTTAATTCATTTTTGAGAACACTGTCAGGCATACGCATCTAAATTAACGGAAAAGTAAATATTTCTTGTATGTATGAAACATAAGTACAGTCGATAAACTTTCTTGTGAGCTGGTATATATTATCATATATAATTCTAAGTAGACTTGGTTTGAAGAGATTATTCTCAGGATGGATGCCACAGGTAGAACATAAGAAAATCAAAGAGTGTTACTAGCAACGAGAATTTCGCTTCTATACCACAACAGAAATTTTCATATGAAAAACAGAATAATGCTCAACTTTATTACAGAATGTACACTTCAAATGATTGAAAGAAGAACATGATGATCAAATTAACCAACTGCAGACAGAGATACTGCCAATTGAACTGAATCAGATTACCATGCTAGAAACGAAAACCAAGATCATAAATGTAAAATATTGATCGATAAGAAAACAGAATTTCTCAGATATAATTGTTAATATAAATCAAGAAATACATAGTTTCACAGAGTATTGAAGGCAAAAGGAGTGGGAGAACGGAAGAAGTGAGTTACATGAAGTCAAGGATAAGAATTTTTGGTGAAAACAACGGAAGAGGAAATGAAAAAAGCTCAAGTTTTAATCAACAAGAGAAGGTGGTTGGTTGGTTCATAGAACGATGTTTTGAACCATAGCTGTTCATTCAAAGACTAAGATTAAAATGTTACTCAAACAATAGAAAGATTTTATATGGACATGTATAAATACGTTGAAGAACAATTCTTGCATATAGAAGATTAATCGTGATAAAAACGTAAAAACGGTTTTAAAGTGTAGAGATGATCCTCATATGCGCATAGGACCCCACATATTGTTGGAATATAAATTGTCAATTACTCATGATGGAATTTTATTAAATACAAGTTTGGAAAATAAGGTATTTAGGCCCTAACAGTTGTTACGACAAATCGAAGTTTAGCTTCTGATTTGGAAACACATAAGAACATGAAATTTTTCCTAAATATAAAATTTAGATAATCAGCTTTTAAATAGTCCTTTTAATATTAAGAATTACTAGCATTAAGATGTCGAATAGATTTTGGATAATATCACAGAGTTAGTTTTGTTATAAATTTATGCACGTCATATGATTAATTGCAAGTAAACACAACCTATTGAAACTAGGGGTGTTCGATAAGGTTGAGAACGTATGGAACTTCGGGTTCAAAAATTTATCGAGTTGTCATCGGTTACTCGAAACCGTTCGAGTATTTGAAATTATCGAAGTTTCGGGTATTATCGAAGTTTTGGATATTATCGAAAGATCGGGTATTATCGAAGTTTCGGGTAATATCGAAAGTTCGAGTATTTTCGAAAGTTCGGGTATTATCGAAAGTTCGAAAATTATCGAAGTTTCGGGTTATTTGAAAGTTCTAGTATTAATAACATTTCGAGTATTTTGAAAATTTGATTATTAAAGAAATTTTGGGTTTAATCGAAACTTCGATTATTTCTCTCTCTCTCTCTCTCTCTCTCTCTCTCTCTCTCTCTCCCTCTCCCTCTGTGTGTGTGTGTGTCTGTGCTACCCGAAAGGCACAAGTTAGAGGATGCGCTTTTGCACACACTCTAAGTTAGTGTCAAAGACAGCAGAACCGGGACGGCAAAAGTTGTCAGTGGCACTATTTATTTCAAGATGGCGGACAAAAGAAAATGGAGGCCAACGGGAAAGTGGCGAAGTACGATCGCGCTAATATTCTAAACGGGTGAAATCGAGTGAACATTTACACGATTACTGATTTTAGTCACCTACAGGTTATACACTTATAATTTCATGGGGTCGCTGACCCGGCGAGCGCCAAAGGGAATGGTCGAAAACTTCAAAAATAGGGGTTCTTCTGCAACCTTCTCATTGAAGACTGGCGGGATGGGTCCCATTACTAAAGTATGTGGTCAGGAATTTCAAGGTGGCGATAGAAATGAAAATGGTGGCCACAGAAAGGCGTACTAAAAATAGAAGGGCGGACTCAAGTCCCGATTTCTAATCGTTACGTAATAGTGCTGTACGTGATCGTAGGCATTTCAAGGTGGAGGCGAATAAGAAAATGGCGGGCGGCAAAATGAATATGCGTACACTGCGGAAGGGCGAGCCTAGCTTGTTCATCGCCCACGTGCAGCAAGTATTTGGTGAAAAGAGATCTTTGGTAATCTAATGAAATTTAGTTTTCTGTTACCAGCTGTATCGTCAGGATGGAACACAGGGGATTCTTGGAATGCCGGAATTCCGGCAATCTAACAATCCCTAGGGACAAGCCTGCCCAAGGTTAAGGAGTATTAAGATGATCCTGTTGCACGCCCCCAAAAGTGCACAACTTAATCTGTGCAAAGCATGCTAAGAGGCAGGGGTGGAAGGTGGGCCCCCTAAATAAATAATAAAATTAATTTCCGTTACCATCCCAGTATTCATTGATTTTAGTTAAAATTTAATTGAGTTTTATAACTTTAAACTATTCTAAAACATATCAATAATTTGGTATAAAATCTTCCTACTTCACATAGCCTATATAAAACCATGAGTTCAAAAAGAAGAAAGAAAAAAGGAGGTGCGTGAAGTTGGTAGGACCACCGAAAGCTCAAATTCTCCAACTCATTCCAGAATTTGAGTACAATTTGAGCTTTCAGAAAAACCAACTCTCAGAATTTGAGCTTTCAATTTAAACGCTCTAGGGTCTAAGTCCACTTTTGGCCCTACGACTTCCAATTGCAGCACGACCTAAAGCTCAAATTCTGAAACTCGCTCCAGAATTTGAGAGCTTTCAGAAAAAACAACTCTCAGAATTTGAGTTTTTAATATAAACGCTCTAATTCCATTTCAAAGGTGGTCCTGTCAACTTCACGCTGCAGGACCACCAAAAGCTCAAATTTTCAAATTCGCTCTAGAATTTGGGTGCAATTTGAGCTTGACGAAAAACAAGCTCTCAGAATTTGAGCTTTCAATATAAACGCTCTAAGTCCAGTTTGGCCCTACTGACTTCCCCCTGCCACACAACCAAATGCTTAAATTCTCAAACTCGCTCCAGAATTTGAGTAGAATTTCAGCTTTCAGAAAAAAACAACTCTAAGAATTTCAAATTTAAATATAAACGCTCTAAGTCCATTTCAAAGGTGCTCAAGTAGCACATTCACGTCGGCCACAAGGGGCGTGTACTTTTTCTTTGTGAAACTCAAATTGTACTAAAATTCTGGAGCAAGTTTGAAAATATGAGCTTTTGGTTGTGCTCCAGGGGGAAGTCGGTAGGACCAAAATTGACTTAGAGCGTTTATATTGAAAGCTCAAATTCTGAGAGTTTGTTGTTCTGAAAGCTCAAATTGTACTCAAATTCTGGAGCGAGTTGGAGAGTTTAAGCTTTTGATGGTCCTGGCAACTTCACGCACCTGAAAAAAAAAGTTAAAATGCACCACAGAAACGTATTAAACCTCAGATGTAAAAATGACAGTAAAAGATTAGTGATTGGCTTTTTTTTTCGAAAAGAAAGAAACAATGATAGGTGTTGTGAGCAGGACATTGATAAGGTCACAATTCTTTCAACGTTAGCAAACCGAAGAACTGAACGGCCGGTTTTCTTTGAAAGTCCGTTTGTAACGTAATACGAAACACCTGGGAGAACTCTTGAGGAAATGAAAAGCTCCGTAAAGTTGTTCCCCCATATAGAGTTAGAGGATGAGACCATATGTATTAGACGTTAGTGCACGTTAGTGCACATATCACTAATGTTAGTGCTCCAATGGGAACAAACTCCCCCCATAACCTTGACGTCAAGTTGTCCCCCCATAACCTTCCGTAAAGCTTTCGGCGATTAAACCATGTGGGTTCGTTAGTGCACGTTAGTTCTAACTACCCAACGTTAGTGCTCTAATGGGGCCAGAGAGAGAAGTAAAAAACTGAGTTGGAAGTCAACTTGACGCGAAATTGGCCATTCCCATAGTATCGCCCCCACTTAGAGCACTAACGACGAAATTAGTGTCAATGATTAGTGCAGCGTTAGTGCTTCCTAGTGAGAAAATACCAATGTTAGTGCTTCATTGATGCAGGTGCTGCAAGCAAGCAAGTTTGGATGAAAACTTTACGCTAGTCCCAAACTTCAAGAACTAACGATAAAATTAGTACTAATGCTTAGTGACTCGTTAGTGCTTCTGAGTGTACCACTTCCTATTATTAGTGCTTAATTACAATAGTTGCTAGAGTCAAAATCATGTTAGAACCAGTTTCACGTTCAAGTTCATTCACGAGTTCATAACTTTAACTTGATATACTAACCATATAATTTTTGCCAATCATTAGTTCATCCTTGGTGTTAACAATGAAAGAATCCTTTCGTTAGTGCTTCACTAGAATAGATGCTAGAAGCTAAAACCCGTTGGAGAATCAAGGTCACTTCAAGCAATGACGTACGCAGGATTTTTTTCTGGAGGGGGGGCTGGCAGGCGGTTCATACATGGTTGCATTCTAGAGAAAGCAGGAGGTGCACAGTAAAATATTTAGCATATTTCGAACTTTTCACTATATTAAAATTGTATCTAAAGTCTATAGTATATGTATGGATAAAATGTAATAACTGCCCTGAAATAACATAGTTTTTAAGCAAATACCAATGTTTCTTATAAAAATATTATTTATGAATTCTGCTTTCAATTAACCTCTTTTTCACAGTATAAACGTTCTTAACAACTAGTCAAAACTGAAAGTAGTATCATTTATTAATGGTGTGTGGCGGCATTACATATTAACAATATTTTAATACATAGATTTTGTTTTTGAACTCAGCTTGTGGTAATCTGTTTTATTTTTATATTAGCGTTGCGAATAGTTGGAATGGAATAGTTGAGAACTAGTAATTATCAACAAAATACTTTCACTTTTTAACTACATTATACACACCAAATTGCAAGCTTCGTGTATTCCCAGATCTATCGGATTATCCAATAAGTAATGTCTTATGTGCGATGACCGTTACAATGACGCCATCTGACGAGCGAATAGTGAAGTAGATGGCACGTGTCATAGCTGAGAAATAAAGCTGATTGTACAGCTGAGTGTAGAAGGAGAACGGTCTACTCCACTTTTGGAAGTGTGGCTTGTGTTTGATCATGGCAGTGTTGGAGGACCATATACAGCAGCATGTCATTCTATATAAATTTCACAAGGGGCATCCAGCCAGCGTAGCGGTACGAAACACCAATACCGTATCATGGTCAGAGTGCTGTGGATACGCGAATGTGCCAGAGATGGTTCAAGAGGTTTCAGTGTGGAGACACGAGCCTCACCGATAAGCCACGAGAAGGGAGACCTATGATGCTGAACAATGATGCTCTACGAGCAGCGGTGGACGCAAACCCAATGCAATCTACTGAAGGATTGGCCTGCAAAATCCATGTCACACATTCAACCGTTCATCGTTATCAGCAGGACCTTCGTTACGTATCGACTGAAACAACACGTGTAACAATGGAACACTAACGTCTACTAATGAGGCACTAACGATTTCATATATTTAGGTCTGGATAGGTTAAATTCCTTTTGAGGTGAGGCCAACTTGACCTTAAGTTCATCCTACCGAGAGTGTTTTCCTTACACTCGTTTACGAATAGAGCACTTACGTTAGTGGTAAACTTTATTTTTATATGGGCCAGTTTAGTAACTTTGGACTTCGGCCCGTCACCATTTGCCTTTAGCTGTTAAGTGTTAAAATCCACACCCATGGCCCTGCCGGGACTCGAACTCGGGACCGTTGAGTCGATAGCCTACCGCCGCAGACCGCTCGACCACCCGGCCGGCGCCAACTTGGTGTCAAGTTGGCCAGCCTACTTATTTTGTGTTCCCTCTTTGTTCCCATTGGATCACTAATGTTAGTGTGATGTGCACTAACGAGCATTAACAATGCACTAGTTATCTCGTACATCTAGGTACTCATGAGTCTAAAATTTCTTTCTGGGTGAGGCAAAATTGATATCAAGTTGGTTCCGCCCATATATTTTCCCTAATTCTCGCTTAAGAATGGAGCACTAATCTTAGTGCCATGTGACCAACTAGCACTAACAATGCACTAACGAATATATATGGTTTAACTGCCGAAATCTTTACGTTAGGTTATGGGGCGTAATTGACGTCAGGTTGGCCGCCACCACAATTTGTGTATTCTCTCTTTGTTCCCATTGGAGCACTAACGTTAGTGTCATGTGCACTGACATGCACTAGCGATGCACTAACTATTCACTAGCTATCACGTACATCTAGGTACCTATTGGTCTAAAATTTCTTTCTGGAAGGGGCCAAATTGATGTCAATTTAGTCCTGTCCATATATTTTCCTAATATCTCGCTTAAGGATAGAGCTATAATGTTAGTGTCATATGCACTAACGAGCACTAACGAGCACTAACGATGCACTAGCTATATCGTACATCTAGGAACACATGGGTCTAAAATGTATTTCTGGGTGAGGTAAAGTTGATGTCAAGTTTGTCTCACCCATATTTTTTTTCCTAATTCTTGCTTAGAAATAAAGCACTAATGTTAGAGTCATGTGCACTAACGAGCACTAACGATGCACTAGCTATATCGAATATCTAGGTACGCATGGGTTTAAAAATTACTTCTGGGTGAGGCAAAATTGATGTCAAGTTACTCCCACAAATTTATTTTTCCTAATTCTCGCTTAAGGATTGAGCACTAATGTTAGTGTCACTCATCTGCACTAACAAGCCATAACTATGAACTAGCTTTTTGTACATCTAAGTACACATGAGTCTAAAATTTCTTAGTGGGTGAGGCAAAATTGTTATCAAATTTGTCCTGCCCATATATTTTCCCTAATTATTGTTTAAGGATGGAGCACTAATGTTAGTGTCATGTGTACTAACGAGCATTAACAATGCACTTACGATGAACTAACGTACATATATAGTTTAACCACCGTAAGCTTTGCGGAAGATTAGGGGGGCAATTTGACGTCAGGTTGGCAGCTACCACAAATTTTGTATACACTCTTTGTTCTCATTGGAGCACTAAGGTTAGGGCCATATGCACTAACCTGCACTAAAGATGCACTAAATATGCATAATTATCTCGTACATCTAGGTATGCATGGGTCTAAAATTTATTTATGGGCGAGGCAAAATTGATGTCAAGTCGGTTCCGCCAATATATTTTACCTCATTCTCGCTTAAGGATGGAGCACTAATGTTAGTGTCAGGTGCACTAACGAGCACTAACGATGCACCAACTACATACTAGCTATATCGTACATCTAGGTACGCAAGGGTCTAAAATTTACTTCTGGGTAAGGCCAAATTGACGTCAAGATGGTCCCACTCATATTTTTTTTTAATTCTCGCTTAGGAATAGAGCACTAATATTAGAGTCATGAGCACTGACGAGCACTAACAATGCACTAACGAAGCAGTAACGAACATATATGGTTTTATTCGCGAGAGCCTTACGGAGGACTGTGGGAATGGCCAATTTCACGTCAAGTTGACTTCCAACTCACTTTTTTACTTCTCTCTCTGGCCCCATTAGAGCACTAACGTTGGGTAGATAGCACTAACGATACACTAACGAACTCACATTGTTTAACCGCCGAAAGCTTTACGGAAGATTATGGGGCAGGCCAACTTGACTGTCAAGTTGGCCCCTCAACAATTCTTTTGCTCCTCCTCTGTTCCTATCAGAACACTAACATTGGGTCTCAAGCACTAATGTGCACTAACGATGCACTAACGAATCCACATGGTTTAACCCGCGAAAGCTTAACGAAAGTGTATGGGAGCACCTTGACCTCAAGTTGGCCCCCACAGTTTTCCCTTCTCTTTTTGTTCCCATTGGAGCACTAACGTTAGTGTTATGTGCACTAACGTTCACTAACGATGCACTAACTAATGCATGTGGTCTCATCCTCTAACTCTATATGGGGGGGGGGGGCAACTTGCCGGATATGAAATAATAGTCTGTTTTTCTTTCCGTGAGAAGTGATCGCAAGTTATAGAATTTAATATGCAAATTGAATTAGAACCGTATAAAATGTAATTATTACATCTTTACATTAATATTGAGAAGAAAACGTACGCGTGACATATGAAAGGCAACGTAAAGACAATTCACATTTACGTATTTTCAAAAATAGCAAGTTTAAAATGCTTCAAAATTTTCCATCTACCAGACGACGCCTTATTCAGGGAATATATATAAATGCACTATATAGGCCTGGTTATACATTCCCTGAAACACTGACCAAAGCGCACTTTTAAATCTTTCGCAAGACGTACCTCAATACCTCTTTTCGGCCCGCTGCATTGATGTAATCGGTCCTGGGTTGGAATCACAGTCACAGCACATACGTTTTTTCTCACATCACCCCTCCTTCTTTTTGTCTCTTTTTTGTCATATGTAAAGGTAATGTTCTCCCTTGTGCTTAGCACCATGCTATGAAGGCATATAGGGGGTGCGGAGTTAAGGCTCCACACTTTCTTGATCAGGTGGTGCAATCGGCACCACGCTTCGGCCGCTCGCCCCCCCCCAGGTACTCATTGATTCTGAGGTTGGGTGGACCCCAAAGCCGCTCGGTGTCGTATGTGCAAAACGATATTTTATCATAATGTAAAATCACTGTTAAAGATATTGCGTCTATGTCTCTTTTCGGTGTTTCAAGTTTTCTTTATGTTCGGACCATTTCCTTAGGCCAAAGAATCTAATTTCTTTGACAACTTGAAATAGTTTAACAAAATCATCGAAATATTAAAATGTCACAATCAATGCACGCAAACTTAAATGCTTGAGTAATTTCATAATCTCAAACACTTCGAAAGCTTCAAATATTTTGAGACTCTCGAACATTTTGACAATGCGCTCGACAAAGGACGCTGCTCGGTAACATCCTTCCCTCGAAGTCGAGGTTCCAGACAGACACGTATCCAGAAACTAATTTTGAATGGAGTCTGCATACCCAAATTTGGAGAAACCCCGATGTCGTAGGGTAACCAAAATCAACGGATACTTGACACATGCATTTAGACCAATCTCCATTAAAATCGGACAATTCGTTCGAAAGTTATCGTCGCGTTTACACGCCTACGCTCAAAGTAGGAACAAATATCGGTTTCGGGTGAGTTTCCCTTGTCATAAGGCAACTAAAACCAATAGGTGTCTGACGAAAGCAAAGGAGAAAATTTTAAAGTAAGTTCCATCAAAATCGGATAGACGGACGAACAGACAGCATGATCTATAATAGGAAGCTTCGCACACAAAATTCTCAAGGTTTGTTTCAATTATACTCGAAGTTTAAATATTAATCGAAATTTCGACAATCTCAAATACTCGAAGGGTTTTGAGTGCCGGATAATAAATTTTCAAACAAGAAGTTCGATAAATCTTCAGCCTTATCGAACTTTCTTACCTCTACCTATATCAGAAGCTGTCTCCATCCAGAACTTTAATTTAAATCCTCCAAACCAGATGCAACATTCAGCATTCTCCTTTTTCTGCCTGCCCTGTTGTTGGAACAATCGGTAAACTGACGGTTTGTAGGCTGATGGTGTCCTGGATTCCAATCCCGTTCGGGTGATGCATGTTTTCTCTTCCTCTCCCCTCTCCCTCTTTTATCTGACAAACTACTTAAGCCTTGTACATAAACATTGGAGTTAGACATGTGGGAAAAACTTTTCTTTCACTTCATTTCAAGAGAGGCAACATTTTAAATGAACACCCTGCATACATGTAGTACAAATTAAGTACAACTATGATGACCTCGAATGTATCGTTTCTTTTAAACACTCCGATAATCCCGAACTTTTCAAAATATTCAAACGACTCGATAAATGCGATCACATTGAGATGTTTCAATATTTGCTGCTTCCGAACAATTCGAGAGTCGCAAACACTTCGAGTGCCTCGAAAACTTCGAGAGTCTGAAACACTTCGAGAGTCTCAAACACTTCGAGGGGCTCGAAAGTTCGATAATTCGATAAGATTAAAATCCTTTATCGACAAAACAGTTTTGAAATTTTATCGAATTGTTATCGATTACTCGATTATCGGAATAGCCCTAATTGAAACTTGGTTTAAATTATCTAGAATCCTAAATGTGCCACTGGAAAGGTAATTTTATTAGAAAAAAGTTTGAAGAAGTGAACATTTCTATACGATCTCTTTAAATGTATGAAAAGAATGATACTTGTGATGTTGTATATGTGCACAGGCTTTAGGTATATAGTATTTCAGGCTCACGAGCATTCATTTTCATAAAATTGGTTGGCAATACTGACAACTGCGGCAGCTGATCATGACGGTCCCGGTGACTTTGAGCTAGACAATGCAAGACCTCTCCAACGACACCACAAGTACATCTCTACACCTTGCGTTTAATAAGCTTTAGTTTTGGATCTGTGCTTGGGAACGGGGACAACTACACTTTGTTTTTATTATTTCGAATAATATTTATGCTAAGTTTGGTGTTGCAACATTTAACATAATTGAAGCAATTTACAAAAAATCAGCTTTATAGAAAAGTTTGACAATACTGGCAACTGGGGCGTTTGGGGGACTCAGACACCCACATTATTTCTTCTATTGTGTCAAATAATGCTTAAACCAAGTTTACTGCAGATAGATCTAACAGAATTGGATCATTTTGAACAATTTTGAAAATGCGTTGGGAACACTGACCCACTGCACTGATCAAGGCGGTTCCTGTGACTCTGAGCTGGTCTAGACAAAAACTTTCCAACAACACCTAAAGCACCTCTCTACACCTTCTGGTTCCTGAGCTTTAACTCCTGAACACGGATAAGCGGACGGAAGGACGGAGACGGTCCCCGTGTCTATAGCTTTTTATCGATGGATCTACAAGTTTGAAGAGTTAAATTTTCGGTAGGATCGCACTAAATGTGTGAAAAGAGTGATAATTTTTAGTTGTGTAAATATGCAGCGATTATTTAGGATTTTGACTGCTCTTTTGGAAAACCTACCAAAGCACAATTGCCAACAACCTGTTTCGACCTCCATAGGCCCTACTCTAACTCCTTACAAAGTTGCTTTTTATGCGCTCAAGTGAGGACAATTCCTCCCCCCTGACTGATGAACTATACTGGTTAGACTAGTTCAGGCCTCAGAGCCGCCGAAATTGTCTTGATTCGTGCAGTAGTTTAATGCTGACTACCCGTTTTCTTTTGAAAAATACAATTAATCAAAATACTTCCATTCCATTATACCTATCTTCACCAAAATTGGCATAACCATTAGTCGACACAATAGAGAAATATTGTGTGTGCCCCATCCCCAAGCACCTAAGGATGTTCAAATAGAGGTTATGCGATTTTGCAAAGAACGTGAAGCCAAACGTCACAGCATAGTCCCGCCCAGTTAGCCCACTTACTCCAGTCAAAAACATTGTTTTCGGCTAACAATGATGGCAACAAGCTCTCTGGTTGTTCGCTAACCAATCAGGTACGTCGCCTTGGTCGATGCTCAGTTTCTTTTTCTTTCTTTTTTCTTGCTTCATTATTTCTCTGAGAATGGAATAGCTACAAGCAAATCCTCTATTAGAAGCACCCCGGTTGTTACTGTTGTCAACCTATTTTTGTTATTTTTTTAATGCTTCAAATTGCTTCCAATACATTAGACGTAGCAGCACCAAACTTGGTATAAACATTTTTCAACACAAAAATACTGTAGGAGTCGCCCTTATCCAAGCGCCCCGTTGTCAGTGTTGCTATTTTGTGTTATATATATATGTATGTAATACACAGCCATTTCAATCCACTACTGGATGAGGCCTCTCCCGGAGGGAGGAGGTGGTCTACTGCTCCCACGCTGATCAGACGTGTTGGGAGAGGAGAGCCGAAGCTGTCAACTGTGTGCTACCTCTTTATTCAGGTAGCTCCCCAATTGGCCTCACGACGCTGGTTGGACGCCGCACAGGCAACACCATCTGGAGTACTGCAACGGTCACCCGTCCAAGCACTGACTAGACCCAGAGCTGCTTGACTTCGGTGATCTCACGGGAACCGGTAGACCAGCTCGGCTAGGGTGTTGCCCATATATATATATGGTACTATACCAGGAATATGGTATAGAGACGTAGTTGAGGTGTCATTTGTTTTGATTAGGCTAGTTCAGGGTTTTCGGAAAAGTTTTGATTAGTGCAGTGGGTCAGAGTTACCAATCATTTCTAAATACAGCTTTTCAAATTGCTTCCATTCCGTTATACCAAAATTGGCATAAACAATAATCGACAACAGAACAATACTGTCGGTGTCACTGTTCTCTAGCACCCTACCTATCAGTGTTGCCAACGTATTTTCTACACAATTTAAATTTTCAAATTTCATCGATCACGTTATACGTATCAGCACCAAACTTAGCGTAAACATTACTTTACATTGAAAAATACTGTGGGTGACCCCTTCGATTTGCACCTTAGTTCCCAGTGTTGCCAATATATTTTATAAAATGAAAGTTTTTGTGTCTGAGATACTATCAAGGGACTAGTGTTAGTAGAATCGCGAGTGTTAGTCGAATCGCAGGGCTAACTTGTTTATGCTGATTATATTTCTGTTTCTGTATGATGGTTTGTCATATATGTTGTTTTCCCTACATTCACTCGTAGGTCTACCTCTTCAGAAATGTCTTCTAGTGTATCGGTGTTACTTTGTACTGGATTTATATCATCTTCTAATAAATTTACATGATCCGGTTAAAGCCACTCAATACTTGCCGCCCTTTTTTACCTCTTTTATTTTTGAATCGCTTATTCTGATGTAAAGTTCAAATGTAAGGGAGACTCGCCTTGTTTCAATCCGCTGCGAATTTCGAATTTCTGACGTATTATTAAGACCTTTATATTGTATATTCTTTTTATGCAATCGCTGACACATATTTTCACTAGCTGAAAAAGTTTGAGGGGGGGGGGCGGAGAATTCCAAATCGTATCAGGATATTGTATAGTTAATTTCCTGTTTTCTTAGTTTTATCTCTATATTGTTGTTCCTCTATATTCTGATCTGATTATGAATATGAAAAACGTATTCTGCTTGAGCAACATGAAATTAAATGAAATTGCACGTAATATTTACAAGGAGGAAAATCTTTTTCTCTTTTGCCGACTAGTGTTATTGACCATCTAAAAAAAAGAATTGTTGAAGTCAATTCATTGTTCCTGAACTCTGGATTCAAGAGGTACTGTCGAGAACCAAAATTGTTTCCAGGTACTTGAAAATTAAAAAGATGAAAAAGTGTTAATTTTAATTGGAGCAGTAATGATTTTGTACCTCCTACCTTTTCCTGTGTACTGAAGAAACTTCTGATTACATAAAATTTCAGACTGAAAGCTGTGATACGATCTTTTTCGTCATACACTTGAACATATATAATATGCAACCATGATGTTGAATTTCGTGATATTAAATAAATTAAATTTATCAGATTTTCAATTTTAATGAGTTTCACCTTTAAATAATAAAAACTTCAATTGGCACGAATAAAGATCGCGAGATATAGATTGGCAACCAGCCAGCCAGGCTCAATCCTTTTGAACGCCCTTCCTGTGTCGTGGCTTGTGTGCGAAAGAAATAAAGCTGAGATGCCGTTCCATGTAGCAGTCTAATGTGATGCCGGGTCTGATTGGAAATTTCTTTATAGGAGAAGCTTTATTGAATTAGGCACTTCGAACAAAAAGGGAAATCTTAATAGGATAGAGATCTTACACTGCAGAAATCCTTTAAAAAGTTGAGTCCTCAATACAATTCTTTTACAATTTCAGATTTAAGTTGGAATTTTGAAGATGTAGGTAGTAAAGTACTCGAAAATATGAAATATAAAAAGGAACACATAGATAAAATCAATGGGCTGGATGCAAATCACAACAGGCATAAATAAATGCTGAAAATAGTTTCTTTGCTAAAGTTATTCGACGTTTGTATGGTTTTACTAGTCTCATCGGAACTTTCCAGCTTTACAGCGTCTGAAGTTTACAAGTTACAATATTTAATTCTGTTACTGTAGGCGTGAAGCAGGGATGTTGAAGGTGGTGACCAGAAGTTATATTCTTGGTTCCATGTTCATATTCTGCTGGCGGGATTCAAGTAAACCCTGAAAACCTCAGTCAGGAGTGAATGTGTATGTAGCACTCGAACCGACGCTTCCTCTTCAATGTCTATTGAAAATAAGCAACAGTAACAATTATATTATTGAATCTGGTTCTCGATTCTGAAATATATATATACCATATAACAAAAGTTATGTGAATTATTTCAGGTACATCATCGTCAAGCAATTAGTACTATAAAGGTTGCTGGAACATATTGATATTTATATCTTTCTGAAAACAGTATTTTTAATTACACCAGAAGAGTTATAGGACATTATTTAAAAGACGAAAGAAATTATCAAAACTTTAGAGTAATTCTACGAATATATCATGTTCGATGTTAAAATCTAAAACATTTATTTTAATTAGTGCAATCGATTCTTGGAAGATATACGATTCATGTTGGCATAAAGAAATGAAAAAAATCGTTAGCACAAATGCGTAATTAACTTCAGTTTTGGGGTTATTTAAAAAACATCACAAAAAGAGCTGCAAATGTGCTTCACTGTTAATTATTCAGATAAAATGTAGGAATTTGAAATTTATAAAATGTTAAACTAAATTTAGTTCTTTTCTATATTGACATAAACTATAAGCATTATAAACTCAATTACATAATTATGTCAATGCGTGACGCTCCACATATAAGAAGTACACTGCAGAATACTTGATGGAAAGTAAATTGATTGTATATGGTGTGTTACAATCAAATGCTGAACAAAAATTATTGGAATTTTTTTAATCATGATAGATTTTGTGTAAATCATTATCATAATATGGTCAGTGCGTGACGTTCTCAGATTATAGTGAGTGTGAAGTATTGTACACAGCAGGATATTTGGTGGAAAGTAAAGTGTTTTCATGTGGTACATTAGAGTAAAAAGTTGAACAAAAAGTATTTCAAACATTTTTCCTAATCACAAAAAATCTTGTGTAAAACATTAACGACCAATACCACGCGTCACAAACTGACATTCAGAATTTACTTTTCGACTGTAATTGCGATATATCGCCAAGAAGTTCAAAAAATTCCAATTTGACATATGATATGCTAGCAGAAATATTCGGGATCACGTTCTCGATTAAATAACACGTATATATTAAAAATACTATTTATTATATAATATTAAAGTTGCTGTCATGCACTGAATTTTTTACAGCTCGCACATACACTTTGATATACACAGTCCGACAAGTAAGTAATGATACTGATTTTATTCTGACAAAACAGAGAATGCAAAATAGAAACCAATATGTGAGTTCGAGAGAGTAATCCTTCATCTACGACCTGGCAACACTGCATGGTCCCGCGTGAAGCACAACGGGAAATATGACGTCACTACCAGCAGTAAGTGAAAGGCCTTTGTCACGCCAGCGTCATGGAGCAGAGGGCGACTATCAAGTTCTGTTTCAAACTCGGGAAAAGTGGCACACAAACTGTTGAGTTGATGCGGAGAGTGTATGGTGATACTTGTTTGTCTCGTGCACAGATATTTAGATGGTATGAACGTTTTAAAAGTGGTGTGGAATCGATTGACGATGAACCTCGGCCGGGTCGTCCAATTTCTGTTTGTAACGAGGTACTGATTGAAAAGGTCCGTGAGCGTGTGGAAGAAGATCGTTGTGTTACTGTGAGAATGATGGAAGGTGACTTTGGTATTAACAGGGAGACAATTCGTAAGATCTTAGTGGAAGTTTAGGCAAGAAGAAGGTCGCAGCGCGGTTTGCGTCACACTCATTATCTGATGAACAGAAACAAGCGCGTGTTGATTACGCCCGTGACATCATTGCAACTGCCCGTAGGAACAAAAATTTCCTTCTGTCCATTGTTGCAGAAGACGAATGTTGGTGTTTTCGTTATGATCCAGCTACTAAACGTCAGAGTGCCGAATGGAAGTCTGCAGATTCTCCAAAAGGAAAGAAACTTCGTCTCCAAAAGTCAAAAGTGAAGACAATGCGCATTTGGTTCTAAGACATTAAGGGTATCATTCATCATGAATTTGTACCAGAAGGTCACACAGTTAATGCTCAGTTTTATTTAGATGTTTTGGAGCGTTTGTTGAAGAGAATACGTCGTGTTCGGCCTGAATACTCAACCCCAGGTAGCTGGTTCCATCTCCATGACAACGCTACAGCTCACCGAGCAGTACTTGTTGCGTAATATTTGGCCACAAAACAAGTGTGTGTGTGCTGAATCATCCCCCCTACTCACCAGATATGTCCCCCTGTGACTATTTCCTGTTCCCTAAGCTGAAGTTGCCATTGAAAGGACGACTTTTCGACAGGGTTGAAGACATCCAAGCAGCTGTGACAGCGACATTACGGGCCATACCACAAACTGAGTTGCAGAAGTCATTCCACTCCTTGTGTGATCGTGCCACTCGTTGTATTGATGCAGGAGGGATGTACTTCGAATAATAAACAGGTATTATTCAATTACTTTTGTTTGTTTCGTCAGAATAAAATTAGTCTCATTACTTAATTGTCGGACTGTGTACATTTCACCAAACTCTCTGAAAGTATGAGCCCAACGAAAGTATCTGATGTGCTCATAATAAGGGAATACTTGAAGTTTTATTTTCACTAAACCAATATCAGGTTGTAGGTTGTAACAGAATATAGGAAGATAAAAAGTCTGACATACTGACATTATCATGCAATCGAGTCTAAATTATAATACTTGCCAGACCGTAAACAAGACTAGAAAGAAATACGTCATTCATTATGTCAATATATATAAGAAAAAAAACTTAATATGTATGTATTTTAAATTTTGCATTCCAACAATTTTAGTTCAATTACTCATAATTAAAATGACTAAAATCGTAGCTTTTTTAACTTTTTAAATAATCCAATAAAAGAAGCTCACTATGCATTTGTACTAAGACTTATTAAAGTATTTTTTAGTAAACAAACATTTTATACCTAGGACTGCAGCTTGTAGTTTTGCAAGGGAGCAATGTCCGATTTTACCGCCCTTTGGAAGGAGCAAAAATGTACAACGTCCCCTCCTTATCTTCATTTGCCGCATACATCCCGGTGTTTTGGGGCGTGATTCTCCCAGACTCCCCTGTGGGGATGTCATTCCTAAATTCCCGAACGCACCCTTAACTTAAATGTAACTTAAAGCTGTAGAATTGTACGGTCAAAAACGAAAGAAACTGTGCAAAACTACACTTGCATCCTCCGCTTTTGACTTTACACCCCCAAACTAATAATCCTGGCAGAATGCCTGGGAGGCAAGTGCGCCGTTTCCTCTCCCTTACTTGCAGACGTGGATATCTTCCAAGAGGTGACTTCACTAATCTACAAAATGTTCACTCTATGTTTGATTTTTAATACAAGGATTCACTTATTCGTAGAATCGCTCTAATATGAATTTAAAAATTTTAACTTTTTTAATAAAAAATTTTGGACAGGCATTATATTTTTTTAGTAATATCTAGAATCTGTAATAATGTTCGTTAGTTTATTTCTGTCAGAATGTACAAAAGTAAAGCAATACTGACAAGGTAAAATCATCTAATAATTCACAGAAGTTAGCACGTGACGTTGTTTTTCCTCCTATATACTAATTATATTTATACTTATATATTCTTGAATTTTTAATAGAAATTAAACTAAACACATTCATTTTTAATGTGTTTTTTAGGGCCGGGGCTATAAATCCTTTCAGAAAGTTTGGGGGAAACGTATACCGGTGTCAGTGTGGGTTGCAAAAATGTTAGTGGGTGACGACAAGTTTAACATTAAGTTAGAAATTGTATTCTTAGTGATTACGTGTTTATTCACCAGGAGGGGAGGAATGAATTCTTCGATATCTCCTCTTTCAAACGGTTTGCTGTAATCGCCCTTTTTGAAACTATAAGAGATATTATAAGGGAATTAAAGTAGAAAAGTATATTCTAAATGTCAGTGCGTGACGCGTGGAATAACTCTTCACATGAATGTAAAATAAAACTATATTACTTTAATGTATTCTGCTAAAATATCTTTGTAGGAAATAGAGGACATATTTAGAAACACATCAGGTACATTCTTAGAATTACGTCAGGGACATCCTGACAAATACGCCATTGACATCCTTACAATTACGTCAGTGACATCCTTACAAGTTTGGGAGGAGTTAAATATCGCCTTTACATGGCAGATGAGACTTACCAAGTTTTAATAGTATTTTATAATGAATTATATTTAATCTAATTATCTCAACTTTCCTTATTGTTTAATAGGCTCCCACCACACCCTCGTACTCAGCTTCTCTAAAGTTCTGTCATTAATATAATAATCATAAGCATTACTTAACTTTCATCCCACGAAACAGCCTCAACTCACTTGTAAGGCCCGTAAGCTTTGTATTCGAACGGTTCTCGGTTCGAGTCCTGCTATCGGCTATCCAGACTGACGGTTTCTCCCTAGGTTTTCGGTTACTCTTTAAAAATCTGTACTAGAAAATCCTTCAAATATCTTAGTATTCTCTTATTTATTAAAGCTATTACTACTTCTAGAGCTAAAATTATATGATTATTCTATAGTTATTATAGTTATATTCATTATATTCTCATACCTATTATATTATAGCTATATTTATTATATTCTTATAATTATTATATTATAGTTATATTTATTGTATTATATTATAGTTTTATTATTATATATTATAGTTAATACTAATATTCCTTTTTCCTTCTGATTATATCAATAAAATACGTAATTGTTCCATCATTATTTCTTCTTTACACTAAAATGTTAAAGAGTTTGAACTAATAATAACAATTTTTTAATATTCTAAAGTTGCAACACTTGGGTTCTTTTACCAACGTTTTCAAATTTACCTCTCCTTCTCTAAAAAGAGTAGAGGGAGATGTTAGTTACCTATTGGTTAACGATATGGGACTAACTTTCACCTGCCCTCTCCCTTACCATTTGCGTTATTTGTAACAAACCTTATAGTGTGAAAGGTCGTAAATTATGTCAGACGGGGAACTTTGGGATGAATAGCTATTGTATCTCTTGTCAGATAAATTTTCACTGTGGTTGCACGTGGCTAGGAGGGGGAGTTTGGAGGGTTACAGCTGCCTGGTTTATTTTTTAAGCCATGGTGTGATGATATGCATAGATTTTTATAAGTATCTTCGAAAGAGGGCTCAGAAATTTGCAAGGTGTTATTCAAGAAATGCGTTTAATTTGGAATTAAGCGAACTAGATAGACAGGAAAAGTTTCTAACTGAGCTAGAACCCTACATGGAGTAAACTCACGATGATCTTATGCTTTGATTTTCCTTGAAACTCCTTAAGAAGCTTTCAAGATTGTGTGTAAGAAAATGGTTTTACTTAGGAATGAAGTGACCCAGGGAGATGGGAGAAGCCTGTAACCAAGCTACAATCATATAAGCAATGTACTAAGAATTTACTCTATTTGAAAGAGTATTTGATAAAATACGATTGTCTAAAATTAGAAATTATGGTATTCAAGAAAATTCTTTTAATTGGGAATCAAGTAAACTAGGAAGGCGGTAGAAGGTTGGGTTCATATTCGAATTATCGCATATCCAATGTACTGGAAATGATCTTATTTGTCTTTTCCTGGGAACTCCTTAAGAAATTGGCAAGACGGTATCCAAGAAAACGTCTTTAATTAAGAATGGCGATTGTTAGCGAGATGGGAAAAGTTTGGAACAAAGATGGAATTGTATAAGCAATGTACTAGGATCGCTCTTAATGGTCTATCTTCCTTGGAACTACTTAAGAAGTTACCAAGATTATATCAAAAAAATTGTTTTAATTCAGAATTAAGCGAACTAGGGAGACGGGAAAATTTGGAATAGGCTAGAATCCTATATGGAATGCACTAGGAGTGTCCCCGCGATGCACAGGATATATCTTGTTCCTCTTTAACGAACGTTTAAAGATTTAAATGTTATTGATGGTCTGGAGCTTAAAACTTGTGATTCACAGCATTATATAGCAACCATGAAATAAATGTATACAATTATTAGAACAGTATAAATACTACAATGTACTTATATGATTTGTCAAGGCAATCAGTCCTTCTGGTGAGCTGAATTCAAGATTCTAGACCCAGTCCATTCCTTCTTATTGTCTTTCTTTTGACGGTATCTTTAGTCAATATTAAGCATATTCATTATTATAATAAACGCCGCATTGCAGTGTGAGCGCCTAAATTACTTAAATACTCAACTCTAAGCTGTTTCACATCTCTGATGAAGGGAAACTTTTAACTACAACACTGTAAATAGAATTCAAGGCAACCATAACGAGGATTGCTAATAATCCGAACTTGTAAATAACTAGTTTCAAACTTCAAGCTCTCTTCATCGCCCATATTCAATTCTATTTACGCTATCTACATAAAATTAAAATAACTACAATGTGAACATACAAATGCTTTCCATGTTCGTGACAAAATCTGTACAAAGAAGTAAGGTTTGATAATTTTAGTAGCTTGTCTTATGAATCAACTTAAACTTGTATTGTCTGTGAATACACAAAGGTTTTGTCTGTATATTACATAGCCGATCTCAACGGTAGGTGTGTGTGGTCTTCAGCTGCGCTAGTAAGACTACCACAGCAACAGAACTTAGGAAATTCTTAACCTATGACTCATAGACTACGGTATGAACCTAGTTCAGGCGGTCTTTTCAGGGATTGACCTACCTACCTTCTTTTTCAGGTACCCAAGATTCATATGCTGATCAAAATTACAGGATCTCGAAGCCTAGATATATCATACGATTAAAGTTGAAGATACCTTCCTGTGATCCAACTGATTTAATAACGCTCACAGTTAGGTCCGAGTATCGAGCTTATCCCCACACTATCTAACATTTCAAACAATCGGATTCTAGCCGATCAAGATATGAATAATGCTACAGCAAAATTTGTAAATGGATATGGTGAATTGTCTTTTTCCAAGTTTTTGTATGTGACCACTAATTTTTGTCCTGCAAGAACTACACTTTGTATGTCGAAGTGAGGTGCCTTTACAAGTTTAAGGAATTCTTGAGCATTAGCTAAACTTTTTCTGTGGTAAATCGAGCACGGGCCCGACTCGAGGCTTATTCCTTTATGATAGCCATAATCTGCAATATATATATGTCTGTTTTTGCTCTTCTGCAGTACAATCTGAAGCAAACTCACTGGATTCATGGTTCATTTTCCAAAAAAGAGTCAAGATAGGGTTTGAATAATCTCTCCTTTATTTCCATTTCGTAGATTTCATAAGTGTCAAGAATAACATACCCTTTCTTTAACGCAGTGTGGAGCTCAGGAGTACAGAAGACACCTTTGATAGCACGTTTCTCTTGCCTATGATTAAAATATGCAGTATTCAGCTCGTCTATGCAAGTTCGACACCGCCGCAAAACGAGTTTGTTGTGAAAATTATATGATAGAAGTGGAATGGCGAGATCACGAGGGGGCACAACATTACAGAATACGAATCCTGGTACTTTATTTGGATCGGGCATGTGCACTTGGCCAGTGAAACCATTATGTATTTTCACTTGATCCATAAGTGGAGGTCTCTTAAACATAACCCATGGGTGAAAGGTAGTGACGTCAGTATATTCCAAATATTCGTTTTCATACACTTGCACAATGCACGAAATCATTATGAGGGCCCTCTCTTAAATGCGTCTTTTGGAGGGAATGGTTACTCAACATTATGGGAATGTTCTCGAATGAATGCTTGAATTTCAGGAGATGTTTTAACAACCTTATCCCATTCGCATTCCCATTGTTCCACAAGCTTTACACCACAAATTGTTTCAAGAAATTCTTTTCTAGCCAAGGTCGCATCATAGCGATCTTTGAGGTATGACCCTCCTCGTTAATAGGAAGGTTTCGAAGTTGCGATATAGGTACAAGTTAAGCCGTGCCAATAGCACCCATATAATCCGAACCTAGTACGTATCTTTTCATCATATTAATGCAAATTAAAATGTCTGAATTCTACCTCACCACCATTTTAAACTATGTTGAGTGTAATTTTGTGTTCATGTTCCATATACTTAACCCATTGGCATGCTTTCTTACTTTGATGAACGCGATGATGGACAACTAACGGAGGAATAATTGGAATACATTTCTCTTGTAAATAAAGAGAGCGATAGCATTCCATCGCGGAGGCAGCAATGGTGCTTGTATGAAGAAAACATTGGGGTCCATCCATTTTAGCTTCAAGGAGATTTGAAAACCGAATGAGGACCAAAGTTAGGAGACAAACGTCACTCCTTCAATATTCTAGTAATTCCTGCTGGAAATGAAAGATATTTTTCCATTATAAACAATCATGATGCCATGCAGCAATTACTTCTGCCTTTTCATGTGATTTGCTTTCAGTATCATTAAAGTGAAGTTATAAACTCCTTTGAAATTCTGATTGTGGGGGATATTGGATAAGTATGGAAAATGACCTTTCCTGAGAGATTCATAGAAACCCAGAGTTTTAGCCAAGTCAGCTAATTGAACTCCCATGAACAAGTACGTGCCTCTAAAAAATATAATGTTAACACTTGGCTGTATAATTTTATTCCGCTCGAGTAATAAAATGAGGAACTAATATTTTGATCCTCCAATAAATCTCGAGCAAGAAATGACATATCAAACCGAGATCTGTTGTGCGAAAGTGCCACCACTATTGAAATCTTGGAACCTTGTTGCAGTACTTCATTAATAAATACCTCCATTTTATAAAATACAAATTACCTAATACTTTATGAATTACCACACACAGTACAATTTATGGTTTTCGTCATCGATATCTTTACATTTATGGTAATGATAACTTCCACAAATTAAGTTGGGTTGAAGCTCACGTTCACCATTTTAATCTATTTCCAACACTTTCAACCATAACTAATTTGTCAATTTTCACTCAATTTATTTCTGAATGTTTAAATTCTAACCATTCTGTCGATGTAATATATTAAATTTCTCAAAGGCATTTGACAAACTTGATCATAGTCTCCTGCTTACAAAATTGAACATTTATGGCATGTCGACAAGGTTGTTAAATTTAATGAGATCATATTTATCCGATAGAAAGCAGTACATTTCGTACCGATTGTCGAAATCTAGCTATTATAAGGCTTCATCAGGGATACCTCAAGGCTCAAACTTGGGGCCACTATTATTCCAATTATTTATTAATGATCTACCGTTGGAGATAAAGCATTCGAAATGCTTATTATTTGCAGATGATGTAAAATTATTCATCGAAGTAGTTGACGAACACAGTTGTAACAAACTTCAGTAAGATCTCAATAATTGTTATAGTTGGAGTAAAAGAAATAGGATTTATTTTAACGTAAAAAAGTAATACTATATCTTTTATCAGAAAATGTAACTCAACAGAATTTGAATATAAACTTAATAATAAAAAATAGGTAGGATTAACCAGGTAAGAGAGCTTGGTGTAATTTTGAATAGCAAATTGACTTTTGAAAATCATATTGAGAAACTTACTTATGAAGCTTACAAATTACTGGGGTTTGTAATTCAGAATACAAAGGACTTTAACGACATTAAGGTTCCTATAACACTTTACAAAGTATTGTAAGAAGTAAATTAGAGTATGCATCTCGGGTCTGGCCCCTCCTTCGAAAACATAATTGAAAAATTGGAGAAAGTTCAGAAAAAAATTTAAGGTACCTTTAATACAGAAAATTTAAAACATTTTCATATAAAGAGAGAATCTCTTATAATAGCCTACTGGTAGATTTTCAATATAACTCCTTATGTAAAAGAAGAGAATTAGCGGAACACGTATTAGTTTATAAATTGGTAAATTGTAAAATTGACTGCGTCGATCCGTTAGAAAACATAAATTTCAATGTCGACAGACTATCAGTGCGTAAGAGACTACGTTATACATACCGTTTTTTAATATATTGATAAATATGAGCTCCCCGATGGCAGGATTTGTAAGAGACACAAAAGTATGGTACAAAGAAATAGTAATATAGATTTTGCATTGAAATTTACAGAATATCTAAGATTCATCAGACAGATGTTGTAACGCTTGCAAATTATTTTAATGTATGATTTGAATAGCATAATATGTATGTAATCTTCAGCTAAATCTACCATAAAAGTAATCTAAGATGCGTTCAAATTTATATATTATCTTTGATACATAATGCACTTGTACATATTCTTCATAAGATATTCTTATTTCATGACACTGTATGTCTTATACACAAATTTTATCACAATTTTATTCCTTTCAATACTGATTTCGTTTTTTATATAATTATCTTTAAAATATTTAGTAACTTTTTAAATCTTATTTGCTTACCTCTATAGTTTTTAGTAATATTGTTAGATATATTGTGTTTGAATATCATGTTTAAAAATTGTACATTTTTGTACTCTGTAAAACCTACAATAACCGAAGATAGCTTCCAGTTACGTGTATGTGTTACATCAATTAATATCGATTTTACACCGAATATATACATATTTTGAAATTGCTTTAAGACAGGTCAATATATTTAATTAGATTATTGGAATAGAAACTATGTAATTTTACATAAATCTATAACGCAAAATACGTTATATTTATTTGTTCGGAATTTTATATATTCATTTTTAATGTTACATTCTATATCTTCCTCACTCGTAGCTCTGTTCTTCATCTTAATAAAATCCAATCATCATTTATTATTACCAATATTACTTTTGTATTCCTTTTTATATTTTTCTTTCATATTTCTCTCTTATCATTATGGTGACTTTTCTACCTTTCATTTCTTTTTTAACATTATAGTTTTAAGTAATACAGTGTTTAATAAAATCTACATGATTGTAACATCTAAAACCTGTAGTAACCGGAGATGGCTCTCTGTTGCGGGTCTAAAGAAAATAATTAAATAAATAAACTTTGTCTCAAGGTCAAATATTTTATACCAAAAATCCTCTAATCGTTTTAGTTTTGTTGGCTTTACAAAACAAGAATGCAATTCATCCACATACATCAAACACAGTTTACAAAAATGCTCACCACAAACATGATTGGATTTTGTGTTACTCATATCTATCTTTATACCACACTGTGGACAAAGTTGGACATAGTCACATACAGGTATACCTTTTTCTTTTGACTTGTGGTTATCAAAGCATGTTAGACTAGCAAATATACGATAGTACTTATTACACTGGGTTTACTTTCATCGCCGTTTTGTGTATCGGGATGATACTCTTCACAATACCTATATAAATATTCACATTTATGAAAGCGACGTTCCTTTTAGTTGGTAAGGCAAAAATCACAATAACCATCACTTAATAGAAATGCTGTATTGGTCTCAATTACGTCGTAGTGGTTGTCGTCATATCGCAAAAATAATTTCCTTTCTGATGGTCCAACAAACATCTTGACATACTCTCGTGTCTCTGATATGCGTGCATACACTATAATTTGATATTCGTCTACAGAATACTTTCGAAACTTGTCCGCATCATCAATGCTGCCTCCATTGTTAATAAGTAAATATACTCCTGCCGAGTAACATAATTCTCTAGCTTCAGATGCCCACTTCTTAGGAAGATTCTTCACATAATTTGCATTTCTAAATTGTGTATTCGCTTGTAGCTTTGCTAACCTTAACGCACGAGCAAGGCAATCAGGGAGTTTATCAACTGGAGTTTTATGCTTCTGGAGATAGTCTACAAATAGAAAATATTTGACTTTCTCATCTCGTCCCTGTCCATGAACAGGATCAGTGATGTCTACTTTGATTACTACCTTCTCGCCTAACAAGAATGTCTCTTTCGAGTTTGAAAATTTTTCAATCTTTCTCAAAATATCTTCTCTACCAATATGGGCTCAAAATTATAGTAGAATGAATATTGGCTTTCCTAACTCACAATTTGAACTTTCTATAGTAAAACAACCTTTGAATCGGGATCTACATCACGAAGTAAATTGTATACTTTCTGATTCCCTATCCTTATTGATTTCCAGTGGAAACAGAGTATCTCGTTCCTCTATCTCCCAAAAAAATTGAAAATAAAAATATATTTCATAATAAATTCGAATTGAAATATGTAGTTCATAGTTTGATAGATCGGAAAGTAGAAGTGAAACCTGCGTACTGTACTATTACTTGCTCTCCAGAAATACAAATAAAAAATACAAATCCCGAAGGAACCTAGGTGCTTACCCTTGTTCATCCCATCTGAAGTTCTCCGAGGTGTTGCAGTGGTCAGTCGATTATTACGTGTGTCCTCAGCGAGACACGCTCTCTTTATATACTTTTCCTGCTCCCTCTGTTTGAATAGCGATAACTCGGACCAGATTTAATGAATCGTCTCGGATTGGCTAAAATTTCCCACACTTTCTTACGGTGCCTTTGATCCAATTGCACGGCTTCCAAGTTCCCTCTTTTTTGTAAACTAAGCTAAAAGGATATATGGCATAAGAAATACATGATAATTATAAATATGATTAGGGAACAGTGAGGTGAGGGAACAGTGTTGCGGTGACAGTGTTGCTTTGACACCTGGTGAAGCGTTTTCAGTTCCTTGTTTAACATCGAATTAGAGGATAGTTTGGAAAATAATCTGACTTAGAAATGTAAAAAGCTTGTGGTGTTTATGCAAATCATTAACATGTGTGTGAATGTTTTGCAAAAATTTTTAAGTACGTAACATAACAAGTTATTACTTTGTTTGGTAATATTGCAAAATCGCTGTTTTATTTTATTACATCATTGTTTGGAAATACAGAATCAGTGTTTTTATTTTAATGTCAGTGTTTTGTTTATGCAATTAGTTTTTTAATATTGTATGTCAACATTTTGTTTATTAGATCAATGTTTCGTTATTAGGATCAGAGTTTTTTTTTACAAAATCTGTGTTTTACCTTTAGGATCAGATATTTGTTTTACAAAATCAGTGTTTTACTTTTTTAAATTTAATTAAATTTAATTATTATGTTCAATTTTGTTGAACAAACTTTGAGAAATGATTGTAATAACCAGAATTTAAGAGGATTTGTAAGTTATTAAATTATTTACGAGGTAGTTAATAAGGAGCAATACTTATGAGATACTTTAAATACAAATTTAATATTTTCGTAGCAAAAGTATCTCTTGATATAAGATAATTCGGGTGTGCCATATAAATATTTTTGAAGTTAAATCCGTTCAAATTTTCATCTGAAAATTTTCTTTGAATAATGTTATATATTATGATCCACTAAATAAAAGTTTTCGAACAGTAAATAAGAGATAGTTAATACTGCACATTAGTAAATATTTTATTCGTGCTGATATGGATGGAAACTCTTTGATGGAAAAAAGTTGAAATGCGGGAATTTCTCTATGAATGATATCCGGAGGTGAACAGCTCAGTTGCCGGCACCGAGCAGTACTACTATTCCCGTAAACTTAATCCTCTGTTGTCATGAAATAACAAGATTGGCATGGGAAATTCTGTAGACGAAGATTTCGACAAATGCTAACGGTACTATCCGAGAAACGTTTTACGAAACCTTTCCGTTAAACGTGTACTTGAATGTTTTGAAAAAAGTTCCTCTTTCTTGAGCATTTAACTTGAATATTATCGTAACTTAAGTAACACTTAATAGATTCGGAGGTTAATATATAGATTTATCACTTAACTAATTTAGGAGGCTGACACCGCAAAGTGGTGTTCATTATGAACAATACGAAATATTGTGATATTCATAAATAGATAGGGAAGTGAATACAAATAAATAATTTGTGAATGTTAATACTTTCCCTCAATTTGTTTTTGCACATCTGTTCTGTGCAAGCAACATTTCCTCTTCTTACTTCCCTCTTGGTACCTATGCATGTCAATGTGTGCACGCGTCCGCGCTTTCATGATACATACAAGAGGTATTTCCATCACGCCAGTATTTGTGTCTAGCTTTTGAAATGTGACGATCTAGCTGTGTAATCTTATCTCCTGTTCTCTATCAACTTAATGTTTTTACTAACTGGTACGTTGCAAAGAAAGAAGCTTTACCCAGTGCTCTATCAACTTGGTGTTTCGATTAATTATTACGTTGCGAAGAAGAAAAAAAACATTCCCTGCCCCTGTGTTCAGAAATTGTGTTACAAAGTCTTGGTGTTTCCTGTAATTAGAAACTTTGCTTTTCGATCCAACAAGTTGTACAGCGTTATTGATACCTTGCTTACTGCTCTAGAAGTATGAAGCTATGATGATATTGCAAGGGTACTTGAATGCTGGAACCAGTTATGTTACGACAAGATTCTGGGATTTCAACCTCGTACAAGTGATCCGGAACCTCTGCTTCATTACTTGCTTTATTATTACTGGAATGATGAAGAAGCAGTTCTACAAGCCTCTGTAAAGTGTCAAGACATTTTAGATCTTGCAGATTATGATTTTTCAGTAGTATGGAAAGCAAACAAATTGCTTGGGAGTATTATCGGGAATTAATCAACGATCCTACTCAACTAATTCCGGAGGAAGTAGCACTACTCTTTGGACGGGATACACAAGAGTACAGTGATGTCACTTTGAAGTATATTTACTTAGTAACAATGGAGGCAGCATTGATGATGCGGACAAGTTTCGAAAGTATTCTGTAGACGAATATCAAATTATAGTGTATGCACGCATATCAGAGACACGAGAGTATGTCAAGATGTTTGTTGGACCATCAGAAAGGAAATTATTTTTGCGATGTGACGACAACCACTACGACGTAATTGAGACCAATACAGCATTTCTATTAAGTGATGGTTATTGTGATTATTGCCTTACCAATTAAAAAGAACGTCGCTTTCATAAATGTGAATATTTATATAAGTGTAATAAGTACTATCGTACATTCGCTAATCTAACAAGCTTTGATAACCACAAGTCAAAAGAAAAAGGTATACCTGTATGTGACTATGTCCAACTTTGTCCACAGTGCGACGTCAAGATAGATATGCGTAGTAGAAAGTCTAAACATTCTTGTGGTGAGCATTTTTGTAAACTGTGTTTGATGTATGTGGATGAATTGCACTCTTGTTTTGTGAAACCATCATAACCAAAACGGGTAGAGGATTTTTGTATAAAATATTTGGCCTTTAGACAAAGTTGTTGGAAAAAGATTAAAATGGTGAAAGTGAGCATCAACCCAACTTAATTTGTGCAAGTCATCCTTGACAAAAACGTAAAGATATCAATGACAAAAACCATAAATGTACTGCTTGTGATTATTCAGAAGGTATTATTTACTTTGTATTTTATAACTTGGAGGTATTTATCAATCATGTACTGCAACAAAGCTAGAAGTTAACTATAGAGCTCAAGATTTATTGGAGCATCAGGAATTATTTCCTCATTTTGTTACTCGAGGGAATAAAATTATACAGCTAAGTGTAAACAATATAATTTTTTGAGACACGTACTTGTTAATGGGAGTTCGATTAGCTGACTTGGCTAAAACTCTTTGTTTGCATGAATCTCTCAGTAAAAGGCCATTTTCCATACTTATTCAAACCCCCTCAATCAGAATTACAAACGACTGGATACCAAACTTTACTTTTATGATAGTGGCAGCAAATCACATGAAGAGACAGAAGTAATTGATGCATGGCATTATGATTGTATAGAATCGAAAATGATCTTTGATTTCCAGCAGGAAATGCTAGAATATTGCACTAATGACGTCCGTAACTTTTGCCCTCATTCGGTTTTCAAATCTCCTTGAAGTTAAAACAGATGGACCTCAATGTTTTCTTCATACAAGCACCATTGCTGCGTCCGCGATGGAATGCTATCGCTCTCTTTATTTACAAGAGAAATGTATTCCAATTATTCCTGTATTGGTTGTCCACCATCGCGTTCATCAAAGTAAGAAAGCATGCCAATGGGTTAAGTATATGGAACATGAACACAAAATTACACTCAACATAGTTCAAAATGGTGGTTAGGTAGAATTCAGACATTTTAATTTGCATGAATATGATAAAAAGATTCGTACTTGGTTCGAATTCTATGAATGCTACTGACACGTACATACTTGTGTATCGCAACTTCGAAATCTTAGTATTGATGATGAAGGTCCTGACTTAAAGGATAGGTATGATGAGACGTTGGCTAGAAAAGAATTTCTTGAAACTACTTGTTATGTAAAGCTTGAGGAACAATGGGATAAGGGTGTTAAAATGTTTTCTGAAATTCAAGCATTCATTCGAGAACATTACCAAAATGTTAATAACTAATACGTTGGAAAGGCGCATTTAAGTGAGGGAACACAGAATGTTTTCGTGCATTATACAAGTGTGATGAAAACGAATATTTCGAATGCTGACGTCACTTCCTTTTGCCCATGAGTTATGTTTAATAGTCCTCTACTTATGGCTCAATTGAAAATAAATAAAGGTTTCAATTGCCAAGTGCACATGCCCGATCCAAATAAAGTGCATGGACTTATTCTGTAAAGTCCTGCCACCTAGTGATCTCGCCATTGCACTTGTTTCATATAATTCTTACAACACACTCGTTTTTGGTCTCTGTCGAGCATGCATGAGCGAGCTGAATAATGGAGATTGTAACGATAGTCAAGAGGAACGTGCTATTGAAGGTGCCTTCTGTACTCCTAAGCTTCATGCTGCGTTGAAGAAAGCGTATGTTATACTGGACACATAAGAAATTTGGGCAATGGAAATGAAAGAGGGATTATTCAAACCCTTTGTTAACTGTTTTTGGAAAATGAAAAAAGAATCCAGTGGTCTTCCTTCTAATACTACAGAAGAGCAAAAACAGACATATATTGCAGATTATGCCTGCCATGAAGGAATAAGTCGATTATGACAAAATCGAACAGAATTAAGGGCTGAGGTATATTTCAATTTTTGTAAATCTTTATTTGAAAAATAGGACCAACGAAACTATTTACCACAGAGAAAGGTTGTAACTGGTGCTCAAGAATTTCGTTAACTTGTTAAGGCACCTCACTTCGACATACAAAGTGTAGTTCTTGCAGGACAAAAATTTTTGGTGACGTACAAAGACTTGGAAAATGAGAATTCACCATATCTATTTACAAATTTGGCTGTAGCTTTATTCATATCTTGATGGGCTAGACTCCGATTGTTCGAAATGTTAGATACTGTCGGAATTGAGATAGTCGTTTACTGTGATACAGATAGTATTATTTATATGGAACGACATGATGAACTAGTCTTCTTAGTTATAGGGAATTATTTAGGCGAATTAACAAGATAAATTGAAGACGCATGGGAAATGCTCATCTTCGTTGATGCTTCTGCGAAAAATTACGCTCATTGATGCTCATGATTTTTTAGTTTCGAATTCTCGTTATAATTTATTTTTATTTACCTACTTGGCAAAACTGCTGCCTAATGTTCGTCATTATTTAACATTCCCACATGTAGTTATTAGCAAGTTCGAATTGTAACCAATTCTCGTTATTCTCAGAAAACTATTTATTTATTTAACACTTGAATTGCCGAATCAATGAGCGTTGTTTAGTTATTTAGCTATCTCATGTATTACACTCTTAATGAGAAGCAAATTAAGAGCGTTAAGGTGTTTTGAACAAAAGGAATCTCCAGCAAAAAAAAAATACCAAGCCACTGCTTAGGCTTTTTACTTTATATTAAATATTATTATTATTTTTATTATGTTTCATAGTTTTACTTTGTAAATTTAATATGAAGGTGGTAGTGTCTATTGACTAGGAATCTGGTAGTTTGTCTGTCAGGGCACTAGAAACTATTTGCATTAATCCTTGCCTTCTGTTCTGATGTGCACCTAACCTCGTATGAAATTTAGTAGCGGAATTGACATGGATTACTGGCAGCTTAGCATCTGGGGGATCGTGGGTTCGAACAGTATTAAAGCTCGGTACTCGGACCTAATCCTGAGCGTTATTAAATCAGTTGGATCACAGGAAGGTATCTTCAACTTTAATCGTATGATATATCTAGGCTTCGAGATCCTGTATTTTTGATCAGCGTATGAATCTTGGGTACCTGAAAAAGTAGGTAGGTAGGTCAAGCCCTGAAATGACCGCCTGAACTAAGTTCATACCGTAGTCTATCAGTCATAGGTTAAGAATTTCCTAAGTTCTGTTGCTGTGGTAGTCTTACTAGCGCAGCTGAAGACCACACACACCTACCGTTGAGATCGGCTATGTAATATACAGACAAAACCTTTGTGTATTCACAGACAATGCAAGTTTAAGTTGATTCATAAGACAAGCTACTAAAATTATCAAACCTTACTTCTTTGTACAGATTTTGTCACGAACATGGAAAGCATTTGTATGTTCACATTGTAGTTATTTTAATTTTATGTAGATAGCGTAAATAGAATTGAATGTGGGCGATGAAGATAGCTTGAAGTTTGAAACTAGTTATTTACAAGTTCGGATTATAAGCAATCCCCGTTATGGTTGCCTTGAATTCTATTTACAGTGTTGTAGTTAAAAGTTTCCCTTCATCAGAGATGTGAAACAGCTTAGAGTCGAGTATTTAAGTAATTTAGGCGCTCACACTGCAATGCGGCGATTATTATAATAATGAATATGCTTAATATTGACTAAAGATACCGTCAAAAGAAAGGCAATAAGAACGAATGGACTGGGTCTACAATCTTGAATTCAGCTCACCAGAAGGACTGATTGCCTTGACAAATCATATAAGTACATTGTAGTATTTATACTGTTCTAATAATTGTATACATTTATTTCATGGTTGCTATATAATGCTGTGAATCACAAGTTTTAAGTTCCAGGCCATCAATCTGAAGAAGTGGATGTTAAGGTGTTAAATCCAATGATTCTTCTTTCCCGACTCTGATATTTAAAATTGAAAACTTGTTTCGTATGTCTAATATTCAATTTCGTGGCTACTTTCTTATTAAACGATTTTTCTGTGAATCGAAAGAAGTAATACAGAGATTCACATTGAAATCTTTAAACGTTCGTTAAAGAGGAACAAGATATATCCTGTGCATCGCGGGGACACTCCTAGTGCTTTTCATATAGGATTCTAGCCTGATTCCAAACTTTTCCCGTCTCCCTAGTTCGCTTAGTTCTGAACTAAACCATTTTTTGGATATCATCTTGGTAATTTCTTAAGTAGTTCCAAGGAAGATAGACCATTAAGAGCGATCCTAGTACATTGCTTATACTATTCCATCTTTGTTCCAAACTTTTCACATCTTGTTATCATTCTCCATTCTTAATTAAAGACGTTTTCTTGGATACCGTCTTGCCAATTTCTTAAGGAGTTCCCAGGAAAAGAGACAAATAAGATCATTCCCACTACATTGCATATACGATAATTCGAATATGAACCGAACCTTCTACCGCCTTCCTAGTTTACTTGATTCCCAATTAAAAGCATTTTCTTGAATACCATAATTTCTAATTTTAGAGAATCGTATTTTATCAAATACTCTTTCAAATAGAGTAAATTCTTAGTACATTGCTTATATGATTGTAGCTTGGTTACAGGCTTCTCCCATCTCCCTGGGTCACTTCATTCCTAAGTAAAACAATTTTATTACACACAATCTTGAAAGCTTCTTAAGGAGCTTCAAGGAAAATCAAAGCATAAGATCATCGCAAGTTCACTCCATGTAGGGTTCTAGCTCGGTTCCAAACTTTTCCCGCCTCGTTAGTTCGCTTAATTGTAAATTAAGTGCATTTTCTTGAATACCATCTTGCCATTTTCTTAAGTTGCTCCGAGGAAGATGGTATCATAACATACTTTCTATTTTATTTCATATGCATAGCTGACTTGGTTCCATCCTTCTCCAATCCCGTAACACCCTTCATTTCTTATTAAAGCAGTTTTCTTGGGATTCTTAGAAGTTTGCTTTGGGAGTTCGTAAGGATTTCCAGGCAAAATAGACATTCAAAAGAACACTCTTAGTACATCTTTCGATCAATCGTACTATAGACATCAAACGTTCTACGTGAAAAAGTAAAATGTCTTGACCAATTCCGTATTAAACTTCTTAAAGATTAAGAAACATCTGAAAGAAATCCTAAGATTTCTTCCTAGTTATTTACGAGCAACCTCGTTATGGTTTCCTTCACATGCCACTATTAATTCCATCACATCCCAATTATTAAATTGGTTGGTATTTATTATGAAATTATTTTTGAAAGTCTTAAGGCTACAAACGTCTTACTAAACACCTTTTTTATTTCTTAAGAAATAGCCTTTTCCATCTAGTTATTACTTATCTTAGATACTAACTAAAAGGAGAAATCTTGTAGAATTCGAATGCACAAAAGAATGTACAAAAGAAAATTTTACTATCTTTTGGTATATTGCTCGTCTTTTTACGATAAGTCTATCGTAACATATACAATACCTTTCAAATACATTTTAAGAAATATGAACGATATAATCTTTATCTTTGATAACCCTCTTCCGACTATTTTTATAAAAAATTATGCATATCATCATTACTCCCTCATTGCTTAAAAAATAAACCAGGCAGCTGTAACCCTCCAAACTCCCCCCTCCTAGCCACGTGCAACCACAGTGAAAATTTATCTGACAAGAGATACAATAGCTATTCATCCCAAAGTTCCCCGTCTGACATAATTTACGACCTTTCACACTATAAGGTTTGTTACAAATAACGCAAATGGTAAGGGAGAGGGCAGGTGAAAGTTAGTCCCATATCGTTAACCAATAGGTAACTAACATCTCCCTCTACTCTTTTTAGAGAAGGAGAGGTAAATTTGAAAACGTTGGTAAACGAACCCAAGTGTTGCAACTTTAGAATATTAAAAAATTGTTATTATTAGTTCAAACTCTTTAACATTTTAGTGTAAAGAAGAAATAATGATGAAACAACACGTTTTCTTCTCGTATTGACAATCAAAAGAAAAAGGAATATTAGTAATAATTAAAATATATAATAATAAAATTATAATATAATAAATAAATATAGCTATAATATAATAAGTATAAGAATATAATAAATATAACTATAATAACTATAGAATAATCATATAATTTTAGCTCTAGAAGTAGTAATAGCTTAAATAAATAAGAGAATACCACGCAAGATATTTGAAGAATTTTTTAGTTCAGGTCTTGAAAGAGTATCCGAAAACGTAGGGAGAAACCTTCAGTCTGGATAGCCGATAGCAGGACTCAAACCGAGAACCTTTCGAATACAAAGCTTACGGGCCTTACAAGTGAGTTGAGAGTGTTTCGTGGGATGAAAGTTAAGTAATGCTTATAATTATTATATTAATGACAGAACTGTAGACAGCATGAGTATGTGGGTGTGGTGGAAGCCTGTTAAACAATAAGCAAAACTGAGATAATTGGATTTAAAATATTTCAATATGAAATACTATTAAAACTTGGCAAGTCGCATCTGTCATGAAAAGGGCGATACTTACCTCCCTCAAAATTGTAAGAATGTCACTGACATAACTGTAAGGATGTCCTTGACGTATTTGTCAGGATGTCCCTGACGTAATTGTAAGGATGTTCCTGACATATTTGTAAGAATGTACCTGACGTGTTTGTAATTATGTCCGCTATTTCCTACTTATCTTCACCTTTCTCTTATAAGAAGGCTTAGTTCTAGAGAAAAAGAAATTGATAAGTTATGCAGCTCTCTTGTTATATCAAAGCAGACAATTAAAACTAAAAGATTAAAACGATGAGAGAATATTTAAACTGAACTGGTTGTAATATGAATTAACTGAAGAATTTCCATTTCCTATGTCACCAAGATTTATTGACTGGAAAATAAATTTGTTTTCTGCTGCCCGAGTCCCATCTTTCAAAGACTATTTGTTTGTGATATGCACTCAATTGGAAGGGGAGAATGTGCTTTTCACACTCTGCTGATCATTACCTGACGCCCTTTAAGATTCAGAATCCTTTCCTTCATCTCCTGTTTTTGACCGATAACAAGTAAAACATAGTTTCACCTCGATGTTCTACGGTATTTTTTCAAGTTGTTCACTACGTTCTTTTCTAAACTTTCCATAATATTATTGTATCAATAAAGTATTTCCACAGTGTAGAGTGATCGGATGTTAAGAGTGCTTCGTAATAATCAATTGCTGCTTTTAATTTAACCAAACATTTCTTATAATCATTGTTGCTATGATTCCGTTCGATTTGAGCTTGGTAACGATCTCTGTACGTATAACCTATTAATTAATCGCCTCGACGACAAGGTTGAAACCTCGTGAACTTTAATGTAAAAGCCAGTGATGGCTAAGTGGATCATTAATGATACACGATGATCCATCACGTGTCTGCTTCCAGGAGAGATTTCAACACGTTTACATGTAATATTAGACACTGATCATGCATGAGTGTAAAGTAGACATTCAAAATTAATTTCAGGGAATTAAAGAGATTTCTAAATTTTAATAATGCAAATATACTAAATAACATTTTAATGCACTTTCCAATTACGATCATTCGTATCTTTCATTTGTGCATATTTACTTATCATTCATATTTAAGTACATGGTGTTTTACTATACGTGGCATCTTTTCAATAACTTGAATATTGATGAAGAAATAGTAAGTAAATTTTCCGGCGCGTGCCATGTGGGCTTTACGGTGGACAACAAAAGTACCCTTGTGCATGGATATTCTCGGGGTTCTTCCATTTCCTCCTACTTTCTACATTCCACCAGGCGCCTTCCCAGGTGGCGGATAGCGGAATGCCGACCAGATATGGTGGGTAACAGAAATATTCCGGCGCGGACCAAAACCGGTACTGCTATCTTGCAGTTAGCAGAAGGATCTCAAAGCCTAGGGGAAGATAACCTCGAACAAAAATATCATGGTGAGGGGAAGCAGCATCACCATTACCATCTGAGGCTGAAGATGAATGACATCGGCAAGGCACAGAGATAGACAGAGGACGACATCTTGAATGTCTACCTTTACTGCGAGGTCGTAGAGCTGACAACTCTACACCGCTAAAACATGTCAAGAAATAGTAACAGATGGTTCATGAATTCTCTTGGGGTAAAATATTCCGGAGGTAAACTAGTCCCTCATTCGGATCTCCGAGCAGGGACTGCTTCAGGGGGCTCTAAGAACAGGATTAAGAAAAATCTTAGAAAAATAACGTTTAACGTACGAACATTAGACCAAACGGGTGCTCTTCAGGTGGAGGTACGCGAAACCGAGAAGTACGAACTACACATATTAGCGATACAAGAAATTCGGTGGGAGGGTCAAGATAGCATCCCACAGGGCAAGTACACTTTATACTACGGGGCAACACAGTCTCATGATTTCGGAACAGGATTCCTCATTAAGAACAGTATCTTTCAGGCGGTTCAGGTTATAGAGTTCGTAGACCGAAGAGGCTACTGATAACGACAAAGATATATTCTACGATGAGCTAGAAAGACTGTTCGACCGAATGCCGAAGTATAATTCGAAAATTGTGTTGAGAGATCTCAATGCAAAGGTAGAGAGGGAAGAAAAATATAGACCTACTATAGGTAAATACAGCCTTCACGAAAAGACCAACAACAATGGAGAGAGACGTATAACTTTCGCGATTTCGAAAAATCTACTGGTAAAGAGCACGTACTTTGAACAAAAAGACATACACAAATACACATGGGTATCTCTGGACATCAAAACTCTCAACGAGATCGATCACGTATTAGTAGATAGACGAAGACACACCAACATAATGGATGTTAAGTCGTACAGGGGAGCGATCACCGACCATCAATTAGTGATCACAAAAATAAGGGAAAGAGAAAGAACGGAGAAAGCAAGGGGTCGAAACAACTGAAATTCGAAGTTTAAACGATTAAATAATCCAAGCATAAGAGCAGATTACCAACTCGAACTCTCAAATAGCTTCGAAATCCTAGCCGACTCGAGTAATAACAATGATGATATTAATAATGAAATTGATATAAGTAAGGTGCGAGAGGCAATTCGTTAAACAATTGTGTTATATGGGGAAAGGAGGAGCTCGCAAAGGAATGGTAAACCTCAATAATAGTTCCGATTTACAAAAAAGGCGATAAATCTGACTGTAATAATTACCGCGGAATCTCGTTACTTCCAACCTGTTACAAAGAATTAAGTAATATTCTGTTAAAACACCTAAGTGTATACGTAGAAGAAATAATTGGAAATCACCTATGTGGATTTAGAGGAAATACATCCACGTTGGACCAATTTCTCGCCCTGAGACAAACTTTGGAGAAGAAATGGTAATACAGTGGGACGGTTCTCCAGCTATTCATTTATTTTAAAAAAGCATATGCTTCTATCAAAAGGGAAAAGTTATACAGTATCCTGATATGATTTGTAATTCCGAAAAAACTGGTTAAACTAGTAAAGATGTGTCTCAGCGATACCATAAGCAGAGTACGGATAGGTAATTATATGTCAGATAGTTTTAAGGTTCGCATCGGATTGAAACAAGGCGATGCCTTGTCACCACTACTGTTTGTGTTTAAGTTTGCGTTAGAATATGGGATTTTAAAAATTAAAGGGGACAAAAAAGGATTATCATTGAATGGTTTGAATGAACTGTTTGTATACGTGGATGATGTAGATTTAATTGGGGACGATGTAGATGCACTACAAAGCAACACCGATGTCTTAGTAGAAGCGTGCGATGCGATAGGTCTACAGGTAAACATAGATAAAACAAATTACATTATAGTAAGTTGGAACACAGGAGAATGAAGGAAATAAAAACATAAGAATTACGGATGAGATAATAGAGAAAGTAAACTAATTTAAATACTTGGGAGCATACGTAACAAGCAAAAATGAGGTCACAGAAGAAATAAAAAGTCGCTTAGTATCGAGCAACGCATGTTTGTATTCAGTCCAAAAACTTATAATATCACGATTAATGTAAAGGAAATTAATATACAGAACGGCTATTCTGCCGGTAATACTTTACGGTTGCGAAAGTTGGAGTACGACCCCAGAAGATAAACAGAAATTACGTGTATTTCAAAATAAGGTTTCGAGAAAGATATACGGGCCGAAACGGGGTGAGATTACCGGAGAATGAAGAGTCTGCGTAACGAAAAACACGATTCATCAGATGTAAAAATAATGGAATCGCAACGACTAAGGTGGGCGGGCCATATAGCTCGGTTGTGGGGGGGGGGGGGACGAAGATTATAATCTATCCTGGTTGGAAGGCCGGAATGAATTAGACCATTGGAAAGACCGAGACGTCGTTTTGAGGTCAATATTAGAAGAAATCTTCGGGAAGTAGATGTTCGTGATGAAAACTGGCTTGATGTTGCCCAGGATAGAATCCAATGGCGAACGTTTGTTACTGCGGCAATGAATTTGCGAGTTCCGTAAACCATTGAGTTAGTTAGTTAGTCTTGTAACAAATTCCAACCAATTTATGCACAATATGTGATAAGTAGTGTTCATATCCTATCTTCAGTTTGGTTACAGCTCCAATTAGTGCAACTTGCTTAATGCTTAACAACATCGAGGATAGCTCAGATTACGTGATATGGCCTTGACTATTTAGCAATAAATAATTAACTATAGAAGAGAATCGAGATGTCTAAGAGATAGAAAAATAACAGACTTTAAACTGAACTTAATAAAAATGTAACTACGAAGTAATTACAAAATGATGGTGTTTAAATATTAGGATAGTTCGAGACTGCCCTTACGATAAGCATATTTCTGGAATATCATTTGAAATATATTTCACATATACCAGTTGCGCTCTCAAGCTAAGTGCAAGAATGGCAAAGACTCTAGTTGGTTGATGCTATACATATTGCTGTTCGCAGTAGGAGAGTAGTTTCCAAAACGTCCGTTGTTGAGTTTCACTTATCTGAAGAGGTCTCATATACATTTTGACGTTGCATTCACCTTTTGTGCTGTTATTTTGTCTCAGTAATATATGTGCTATTCAGTTATTTCAAGAGTGCTAAACGTGCATTAATTTTAATGAACCGTTTCTGACGGAGTGCATAGTTTGTTAACGCCAACAGATATTTCGATAAGAGAGAAGTTACAGAAATCTTCAGAAGCCAACAACAGGCCGTTCATTTCCAAATACATTTTTCAAGAAACCGCCCCCAGAAAAAGTGAACATGAAAAGACCCAAATGGGACTAAAAACTAAGTAGACTACGTTTTAACGAATAGTAGGGAAATTCTGTAAGACATGTCTCTTCTGAACAGTTTCAAAATGATCCTAGGATGGTGAGATATAAGCTGAAATTGAATACTAGATTTGAAAGAAAGAGAGCTTATCAGAGGAAACCCGCTACTTTTAGATTTGCAAAATCTAGGAAAACACATAAAAACATTCAAGATAGAACTAAGCAACAGATTCTGGAAAGAGGACGGAGAAGACGTCAATAGCAGAAACATAACACTGACTGAGATAACAAGAGAGACATCCGAGGAAATAGCAGGTATCAAAAAGAAACGAGAAAGTAAAATCTCAGAAGAAACTAATATAGTGAAAAAATAAAGAGGAACTTGCTAAATTATTCTCGATGTGCCTGAAGAAGAGAAATACCGTCAAATTGTAATAATGCTGTTATAATTTTGTTGTACAAGAAAGGGGACAAAGAACGTGTCGAAAACTACAGACCAACGGGGTTACTCTCAGCTCTATGCAAAATATTCACAAAAGTTTATTTTTGAATCGTATTGAACTAGACTTGGATTTGAACCAGGGAAGGGAACAAGCCGGATTTCGTCGTGGATTTAGCACAATGGGCAAAATACAAGCATTGAATGAAGTTATGGAAAGGACTAATGAATATGAACTTCCACTATGTTTGGGATTCAAAGATTTTGAAAAAGCTTTCGTTTCGGTTTCCTTAGCAGCAGTACTTAAATCACTTAACATCAAGGCATCGAAAGTGCATACATCAAGTTACTGCGAAACATTTACTCGTCTGTCACATCTGTCATTAGACTACATCAATAAAGTGAAAAAATTGAAGTTGGAAAAGGGTAAGGCAAGGAGATTCAATTTCTCCAAATTGTTTTCTGCGGTCCTGTAGAGAGTGTCCCAAAATTTAAACTTGAATGAAGTTGGAATAAAAATTAATGCGGAAAATCTTCATCACCTACGATTCGCTGGCGATGGTCTTCCTTGCTTCAAGTGCAGAAGAACTACAAACCAGAATGGAAGAACTGTGTACTAAGAATTCGAAAATAGACCTTAAATGTATTTAAGGAAAACAAAAGTAATGCAATCAGCATGCTGAAAGGAAGGAAATAAAGATTAGCGGAGAGACAATACGCATATGATGAGTATGTTTACCAGGTCCAGCTCAATACTTCCAATGCCAAGTTGGCAGATGAAAATATTGAGTATGATTACCTGGAGTTCAATTGGAAGACTACACATTATTTTCAAAAGTAAAGTAATAATGTGTCTGAAGCGTAAAGTTTATAATCAGTGTGTCTTACCTGTGATGATATACGGTTGTAAAACTTGGACATTGAATGCGCAAACGACTCAAAGGTTAAGAGTCACACAAAGAGCAATGGAGAGATGCATGCTAGAAATAACCAGGAGGGATAGGAAGACGAATGGATTCGTGCACAAGCAAAGGTACAAGATGTAATCAAGACTGCTAACGAGGAAGGCTCCTGGTGGTTGTCGCACAAATCAATTGCAGACGTAGCGCATCTGTTAGAGCATGGTGAGATATGGAGATCACCAAATTTTAAAGTGCTATGGATCATAGAGAGAAGAGCTAGGAGTCCAGGAACTTCAAATGTCAAAATATCGTATAATGGGCAGTATGCAACTTGAAATTGAATATCTTGAAAATGGTTAGAACAGTCGGAATGAAACTTTAGGAACTTAATAATGGCAAAAATATAAACAAACAGTGTTGCCATCCCTTCTGCAGTGTTGCCAACTAACAATACAATGTATTTCCTAGAAATAGCACTTATTATATATTAATCAATACAAAATTCAAAAATACTGTTAAGAAAGAAAAGTATAGCAGAAAAGTCTGGCGGCGTCGTGTTGCAAACTATGGACACTATTTCAAGTTCAATGTGAAGAATCGACATTCTCAAGGTTTGATATTGTATATTTTCTACAGTGTGAAACACTGCGGTCTGTGCTTCACATATGATGTTCGTCATTACTAGAGTGAACGAAATATGCAATAAACCAACGTAGTGCCATTTGAAATACTTCAACTTTATAATAGGTTGGCAACATTGTCAACCGGTGACATCGCATTTAGGCTTCTGATATTCTTCTTGACAAATAAATTCCTCCAATACGAAATTCATGAATAATGTTGCCATCTGTGAAGTAGTGTTGCGAACTTATAACAATACATTTACTGTAAATTGAACTGTATATTAGTTAATATACATTGTAAACGTACTCGTAGGAAAAATCAAAATAGCAGAGTCAGACGATGAAGTGCTGCATACTTTTGGAGATACACGTGCTGACTATGGCCAACCTATGTAATTGATATCTCGACACAGCTTTAGAAAATCATGCATGAAATGCGTAATAGACTGAATGGAAATGTAGTATTAATAGTATAACAACAACATAGAAGAACACAAATTGTCTAACAAGCAGTGGTGGCCCAATTAGAAACACAACACGAATACCAATAGGTCAAACGTGTTGGTTTTTTATTATGTTTGAACAAAACCAAGGTTATTGTTTTTGAAAAAGGAAAGACATGCGGCACAATTTGACATACTGTAAGGTACTGTTGGCTCTAGCAGATAAGAAAAGCGTGTATGTAGGAATAGTAAAGTATCGTGGAAAGATGGGAGAAGAAACCGGTTCTCTTAGTTGTATTGTAGTCGCGAGTGCGAATAGTTACATGTATATTTGGCGTTTTTTCCTCTTTGTATTTTTTGCTGAGATTTGAAAAACAGAAAGACAATTGTGGACAATGAGACAACCTGTAGACCTTAAGTTGTTAGTGGATTTCTTCGGCATTTTGGAAGAACGGATAGTGTTCGCAAACAAGAAACAAGAAACACCAATAAGAAACGCCAACAAAGGAAGAACGTATAGTGTTCGAGCAGATTAAAAAGCAGCTGTTTCAAGAAGTTGTAGTTCAAGAGTTTACCACACTTATGGTAGACGAGGAGGGCAGTGATGATGAGGAAATAGATAAGTTATTTCAACGATGATCCAACGTTACAATCAGGGACAGAATCGCCTCTAGACTGAAGTCAACAATTAATAGATTGTCACGAAAGTAGTAGTTCTTCGTATGTTCCATCACCACCAAAAAAGGAGACGACAAAATTCTCTGAAGAGTACTTGGGTGATGCATACAAAATCTGGACAAAACAGCCAAGAGAACATGATCCTCCATAGTTATGTCCACCAGGCTTATCCATTGACATGTCACCTCCTGTAAAATTCACTACTGTTATGGGACACAAAAGAAAGATTAAATATTAAACGGTCTTGCAAAAAATTGAGAAGAGGCTCAAAACTCTTTGCAAACACAATAAATCCTTGCAAGAATGAATTAATAGAGAAGTATGTCATTATTTCATCGCAATAAGACAAAAACGTGCCAGTATCCACGACACAGTGATACGAATATGGGCTCTAAATATTAAGCAACAACTTGACCCGAACAACACATTGTTTAAAGCGTCCCGAAGTTGATCAAAGTTTTCACGAAAAAAAAACAAAAAAAAACAATATAGTACAAATTTTGTAAGGTAAAACATAAAGTGAGCAAGCGGTTTGCTGTTGATGATTCTGATGTACAACAGAAAGTCACAAAAATTGTTAACGAAGTTAAGAGTTTCATTCAAGAGCACAAATTGTCTCCAGATAAAATAATGAATGCAGATCAATCCAGATTCGACAAAGAGTTACGTGCTGCAAGAACTCTTTTCTTTAAAGGAAACAAGACGATCTTTGCTGCCATGGGTTCAGTTGTAGCAACAACGCATTCATATATGATAATGCCAGTTATTGTGATGAATGGTACGTTATTTCTGCACGTGTATGTTCTCGTCTCGGAGCCCAGTGGACATTTCCCAGCTACTATGACACATGAATTACCGAATGTGAAAGCATATGCAAGCAAATCAGCGAACATAACAAAACGTGAATAGCAAGTATTCCCGGAGCAGGTATTGTGGCCCGATTTACAGGGTACAGAGTGCGTTCTTGCTTTGGTGGACTCCTGGATACCAAACAAGGATGGTGCTCTTTACAACCAGTACCTGAAGGTGTTGAGTTCTATAAGAAGTTGATCCCGTCTAAATGTACCGGTCTGATACAGTCAGCTGATGTTTTCTTTTTTCGTCCATTCAAAACCATGGTAAAGTTAATCACCGATACATTAGTAGTATCATCCAACGTTAAAGTGTGGCATCGAGATCATTTTCTTCGAATTCAGTCGTTTGTATATTCCCAGTTTTCAGCAAATAGATTTCAAAATTTTCTCCAATTTGCTTTTTTCAAATGAGAATATGCCAGTGAACATCCAGGGCCGTTTCAAGCACCTTCGGGCTATTGCCTCGAAAGTGCATTTGTAGAAGTGTGTTTCAAGGATGACTGTGGCCAGCTTGCCTTCATACGGTGTGCTCACTGCGACAAATGTTGTGTGTTGACCACTCTTCAGTTCTCGATCCTCATGTCCACTAGAACAGGTGTGTACTGTGTCGTTTTTTACTTGGCAACACTGCTTGTTAGATTCGGTCTGTTGCGCATTCAGTGTATCATTTTTCTAGAGCTATGTCGAGATGTCAATCACATAGGTTCGCCATGTACAGCATGTGCATCTCCAAAAGTATGCAGCACTTCGCCGCCTAACTCTGCTATTTTGTTCGAGTACATTTACAATGTATATTAACTAATATAAGTTCAATTTACAGTAAATTTATTGTTATAAGTTGGCAACACTACTTCACAGATGGCAACATTATTCATGAATTTCGTATTGGAGGAATTTATTTGTCAAGAAGAATATCAGAAGCCTAAATGCGATGTCACCGGTTGACAATGTTGCCAACCTATTATGAAGTTGAAGTATTTCAAATGGCACTACGTCAGTTTATTGCATATTTCGTTCACTCTAGTAATGACGAACATCATATGTGAAGCACAGACCGCAGTGTTTCACACTGTAGAAAATATACAATATCAAACCTTGAGAATGTCGGTTCTTCACATTGAACTTGAAATAGTGTTTATAGTTTGCAACACGGCGCCGTCAGACTTTTCTGCTATACTTTTCTTTCTTACCAGTATTTTTTAATTTTGTATTAAGTAATATAATAGTGTTATTTCTAGGAAATACATTTTATTGTTAGTTGGCAACACTGCAACACAGATGGCAACACTGTGTCTGTATTTCGTTACTACTTCTTGTCATTATTAGGTTCCTAAAGTTTCATTCCAATTGCTATAACCATTTTCAAGATATTCAATTTCAAGTTGAATACTGCAGTTCGTATGCGTTGAATATTTCACCTTGTACTACGCCATTGTAAGTGCTACACAATCTTTTCCTACTTAGTAATTTTATCTGATTATTTTCGAAAATTACTAAGTATGTTTAAAATAGCAGGAAATTCTACAGCATGTCTGTGTTTGTTAACGTAAAATTTTTAACGATTCGCAATGTTTCGTTTTGGTAATCAGAAAAGTTTAAACTTCTTCGTTGTGTTCGCAACCGCAAGAGATTTTGTTCATAGAAATTTGTACTGTGAATTTACACCTAACCCAGCTATAGTTTACCATGTTTCTATTGTGAGGACGAAGGTTAGGTTTGTGAAGTTTAAAAGTGGAAATTATACACGGAATGTTTAGACAACGTTTTGAAATATGAAAATAAATTGCTGCCCAGTAGCTAGATTTGTAAATTAATCTTTTCGTTGAAAGAAATATTACTCTGTAGTAATTGTGGAAATTTTGGTTCCACTGGGCTAAAGTATGGAATGTCTACTACATTTTTGAAAAGTAAAAGTAACCTATTCTTTGGGAAATAATCTTTTCTCTGTTCTTAGGCACAGGTTTTCTGTAAATATTGAATTTAACTTTTTCTTATGTGAAATAACCAGCATCTTCAATGTTCCTTTTGGTGTTCAAGATTCTCTTCAGATTTTTTTTTTAAATTAGCAATCAGTCTTTTGCACCGGGTTTAACATCTTTAAGTAAAAAATAAATTAAATTTTTACCAGATATTTCTTGTATTCAGGTTTTTATTATGAAGTAGGTAGCTTACCATCACTATGGTATAGCTTTAAAACTTCTCAACCTTTCGCCATTTCAGTTCGCGAGGTGTTATTTCATATGTATGAGAGAAGGTAATTGCAGATGAAGTTAAAGTTTGATATTTTGATCCAGTGCTTCAAGAATATTTAGGGAATCGTCAAATCAGTTGTGTTTATCCAAATTTCGTGATAAATGTTAACTAGTGCAAGGCCGTGTTGAGCCTTGTACTATTTTAGGAGCCTAGTTGCGTTAGGTCACTAAAATAGCGTGTTGTGGTCTGCTTTCCTGCGGGTGTTCTAGCTAGAGTCCCCCCCCCCCCTCCCTTCTTTTTTGGGATGCCGTTTTCCTGGTGTTCTGTTTTTGCCAACTTTCTGCGTTTGAGCACTTCTTTCGAGCTTCTTCCATGCATGCTTCGTGATCTAGACTAGTGTATGTTCTGTCTTCGATGTGTCTGAAGCAGGGTGCTGACGGGTAGGTACCCTCCATGTCTTCAGGTCCGATAGCGGTTTTCTTTTGTTTTGTAGCCTCTCCTGAGGCGTAATGTAGGTTTGTCTCCCGGGTAGGTTTGAACACGTGATATGGAGTAGGGTAAACCCCGTTTTTTCAACAGGGCGCCGCGGACCCCCTTGTTTGCTTTTAAGTATACCTGCCTTGGAGGAGTAGCGTGTACATTACAATAGCACCTTAAAATTTTGTGATCTCCATATGTCATCATGCTCTATCAGTTGCGCTATGTCTGCAATGGATTTGCGTGAAAACCACCATGACCTTTCCTTGTAAGAAGATGAGTTGGACATTTGCCGGTCACATAACTAGACGAACAGATGGAAGAGGGACGACAAATGTACTACATTGGATTCCTAGAGAAAAGAAACAACCAAGACGACGTTCAAATGCAAGATGGGTAGATGAAATCAAGCGTTTTTCAGGAGGATGAGGATAGCAGCAGACCGTGATATGTGGAAAGAAAGGGGTAAGAAGTGGATAGAAAACGGATGAATACAATGAAGATGACGATTTCTATTTATTATCTTTCCAGTCAGTCTTTGCGAGCTTTAGTTATTTATGAAATACTCCTCCATCAAAAATAAATTTGGGTTTTGGTAGAATTATGTGGGAAGTAATATTAGTGTCAATGAAAACGGGAGAAGGAGAAAGATACGAATTATTAACATAGATAACAAAGCGAAGTAGTAAGTCATGCTAACAGGTATGATTGTTTCATGAAGGTGTAGAGGGTTGTGTTGTCCTTCAGAAACGATGCAATAAGAGGCTGAAAATGAAGAAATAAGTATCATGGAGTTATACCGAAGAACGGAAAAACAGAAACGTAGCATACAGGGAATTCCAAGTATGAAAAGGTTTGTGTAAACATTGATGTTAAACCTTGCAAGAAGTGGAGTAACTTTGAGATGTCCTTTAGAATTACCACTAGAAAGGCGCAGGAAAACTCTTAAAACTCTTTGATGTTCATTGTATGTCTTCAGGATGGTACTGAAATACTCCAGAAAGATCATGAGTACTGGATATAATTTGGTGTAAATGAGGAAATATTTTTTTTTTTTAGAAGTATAGAGCTTCGTCTCTAAGGTGGGTCCACATGGAAACATTTCCGGGAGGGCACAGTATTTCTGTGTATACCCACCGTTTACCGGGGGCTACGCCCCCTCCCCGCGGCAAACGCCGCCAACTCCCTTCGGACAAACCTCCCCCCGCTTTGCACACTTCGCTATCGCTCGGTGTGCATCCTGCCCTGGTGGGTTTATATATATCCAAGGTTTTAGTGGACTATTTTAAAATTATAAATCACAACTTTTATTATATATCCCTTTGTGTATTTACATATAAAACGAAAAAAAAAACTTTAAATTTTCTTTTAAAAATATGTTAAAAACCGACGCCAGGGTTCGAACCCGGGACTACCGAATCAGCTTCCTGACGCCTTGACCACAAGGCCAAACTGCAGCTGCTGCCGGATTGAGCGCTTCTCGCTGTTACCTATAGTTCAAGCTACGCGAGATTGGACTATTCGTACCGGACGTGTTTCCACATGGGTTATGAAGCCCTGCGCCTAGTTCTCTCCCCCCCCCTCTCTCTCTCTCTCTCTCT